>JTDE01002799.1:16347-41677 GCA_014338405.1 Paragonimus skrjabini miyazakii | reverse complement strand
TTAAACAAAAATGGTGAAAGGGGACAGCCTTGACGAACGCCGCTTCATCGCCGCCGCTCATCGTAAACCCTAACCTGAGCAGAAGTATGGGAGTAAAGCGTCGACAGTATGTCCACATATTTGGTCGGTACACCCCTACGTTTAAGCGATTCTAGAAGTGTAGATCGATCCACCGAATCGAATGCACCTTTATAATCGAGAAATACAGCGATTGTTGGCCAGCCGTACACATGACGCTTACTATACTACTCACTTGTAAACCGGTGTTCAGTTTAGCATTGTCACCTATTGTGCTTCCCTGTAGCTTTGGTTCAGTGACCAAGCGGGCGCATTATTTAAAACATTAAAGACATATTGGGACTTTCATAGATGTAAGTGGATTGGCATTCTAAATCTCGAAAGGCCTATGTTCTTCAGCCACACTCAGATAAGTAGAACTTGAAAATATCAACCGTTTTTGTGTCGATTTACAAGCACGTCCATGCTGCTGAGCGATGTTCTAAGGTATGGAGAATTGACCAAGGTGTTCGGAAAAACTGGAAGAATCATTCTTCAATTGAAAATTTTAACAAATAATGCTTCATTTGAGTTCCGTTGAAACAAACTTTATTGGTCTGATGATGTGTTACCGAACTTTACCTAATTCCTCCTTACCAAAAGCAACCAAGCAGAGAACACCGTAGCGTTGCAAATTAGATTCAACACTTCCTAAGTTGATCCTGTTTCTTCCAATCCACCTGTTTTATAAATGTCTCACTAATGTGACTTACGAATAAGCGGGACGATGTCATAAGAGGTTAACTTTGTAAACAATTATTTTCGGTCGGTCCCCTCAAGTGGCTACAGTTACGCAGGAAGTATGGGAATTATGTTTAACCTAAGAATAGATTATACAGATCAGTGAAGGTCTTCGGGCGCTTGACTAGACCACGGTGTGTCAGTGGGGATTTCGGTTGATGTACGATGGTGACACGGTCCTATCTTACCTGCATCAAGTAGTTAATATGTACTATGCTGAGACTGAATTTGGTAATTTGTGTCAACGACCACAATTCCGTAACTTTATGATTATGTGATTTAATATTTTAAGCATAACCACCCCACATTAATTGCTGTGTTAATCTGAAAACGCTTTGCATCCAACAGTCTTAAATCACCTGGGTTTCATTAACAAGTTTGTTCTCTTTCTTTTCGACATACCTACAGTCTCCTGGGGAATTATTCTTTCCTACACTGTGCAAAAGTTTCATCCTTTCATGTGACTTGTGTAGCTTTTCATATGGGGTGATTCCCTGAGTCGCAATCCAACCGACGTACCTAGAGAAATTACGGAAACACATGTACGAATCTCATTAGACTTGCATGACACAACGTACACGCATCTGCTTGCGCAACTGTAGTGTAGCATAGAGGAGACCTGAGCGCATTAGACTACTGAGTCTGGTAACAAAATTGTATCGACTCAATCGAGAAACAACAATACGATTTGCTGATTGTACACTAGCCTGGCGATTCAGATAACTGATATGATGATGACTCAGTTACACGTTTACCATCAAGTGACCGACGATGATTATAACTGTGTAACATGGCCACTGTCTGGGCAATTGACAGACTTAAAGTCGGTAAATAAGTACTAGATAATTACGGCACTCCGGCGAGTGTTTCAGTTGGAGGCACAATAAGAGTAGACCAGTAATGTATTCAGTGCTTTGGAAGTTGATTTAACTGCTTAAGAATTAGTGTATTGCGAATGACGAAAAGGATGTGAGGTCATGAAGAGCTACGAGCGTAGTCAATGGATTCAGAGTTTTGAATGTTGCTACAATACCATAACATCTCAACCACTACCGAACTATAGCTCCCAATTGCAACAATTCTAATTACTGTTTATTGCTAACACAAACAGTTAATACAGATGTACCCACTATTTTGTTGTCAACTGCGTGTAAACATGATATTTATCGATGTTCTCCACTGTGTAAGTTTTCACTGCACGTCTTCAACATCAACAAAAGTACAATAGCGGTTGTCATCGATGATTAGCAGACAAACCGTGAATAGTCAGTTTATCAGGTCGATGATACATTCTTCAAGTCAACAACACTTTATGGACGAATAACCGAGTTGTAAGTGAAAACAAAGCAATATCCTCCAGACTACTTGATTACGACTTTTGCTGCCCTGCTTCATTAAGTGCCCTCTTTTTACGGACGACCTGGTCAAGCAACCACAAACTCCACAACGCCGTATTGGTTTAACCACAGTATCCCTAACGTTTCCGGCTAACTGCAAGATGGCCACAGGGAAGCCGGGCCAGGATAGTGAACACAACACTCGGTACCTAGCCTACTCGCGGCTGCTTCACTCACTCTATCCGAATCATCCACTGTTATCTCATATTCTTATCTGGCGAACTGGGGGCACGGTTGAGTGTATAGCGTCACAGTTGATCGGTTGCTAAACTTTGCAGGGCGTACCTCTGACTAAAGAGTGCAACGCATCCTCTGCTTTTACGACGCTAGTGTTTCTAGTGAACATCTATTGTCGTCTTGGTAACAGAAAAATTCGAAGCCTCTCAATTCTACTACTATGATGCATGTGGTATCCTATGCCGTTATATGAACACCGGGGCTTACTGTGAAGCAGACTGTTCTGTGGCTTTGATGACCACCTATCCACCTCTTGCTGTCCTATTCCCTGTGTATATCATGTTCTAGCCCTTGGTTGTTGGGTTTTTGATCATGCCTGTTGATCGTATACAATGTAAGTCATTTCACAGTTGAATCAATCCCAATATGAAAAACATTAAAAGTAGTTGGATTATCAAAGGAGACCTTTTCTATTACATTCGTAATAGGATTGACATGGCCTACCTGATGGACTGAACTATTACGAGACAAACACTAGATCTCGTAATAGTTGGACAAAATAAATTGTCAGCTTGTGTTTTGGCACAATAGGCTGAAAGAGACTCGCCTGACAAGGAGAGACTGAGAGATAGAGAGAGAAAGAGATTAGTAGGTTGACAAAGTTTGTGTGCAGAGATAAGTTGTCGTTTTCAGTTTCACTGGGTTCAAACCAGCTATGCGGCCATCTTTTGTCCATTAGCTTGCGGAAGCATCAGATGCGAATGGGATTTTGCAAGCAAAAAATTTCAATCCAAAATCGGTTAAAGTGAATAAAGAAAAACTTAGTATTCCTCTTCAGCTTCACCTTCCTCACCTTCAACACTGTCAGCGCCAACTTCCTCGTAATCTTTCTCAAGGGCTGCCAAATCTTCACGTGCTTCGGAAAATTCACCTTCTTCCATACCTTCACCGACAAACCAATGTATGAAAGCACGTTTAGCATACATCAAATCGAACTTATGATTTAACCGAGCAAAAGCTTCCGAAATAGCCGTCGTATTGCTGAGCATACACACGGCACGTTGGACTTTGGCCAGATCACCTCCAGGCACAGCAGTTGGAGGTTGATAATTGATGCCAACCTTAAAACCGGTTGGACACCAGTCAACAAACTGAATAGTACGCTTGGATTTGATCGTGGCGATAGATGCGTTTACATCTTTAGGTACCACATCACCACGATATAACAAACAACAGGCCATGTACTTTCCATGACGTGGATCACATTTGACCAACTGATTGGCTGGTTCGAAACACGAGTTGGTAATCTCAGCTACACTGAGTTGTTCGTGATAGGCTTTTTCCGCATTGATCGTGGGAGCGTAAGTTGCCAGTGGGAAGTGAATACGTGGATAAGGGACCAGGTTGGTTTGAAATTCCATCAAATCCACATTCAGAGCACCGTCGAAACGCAGTGATACTGTGATTGAACTGACAACCTGTCCGATGAGACGGTTCAAATTTGTGTAGGTCGGACGTTCGATGTCCAAATTTCGTCTAGGGTAGGGAAAAAGAGAACATTTTAAGACATAATGTAAACACAGTTCAAGAGCTGACTGATTAACTCAAATGGAAGATGCGTTTTAAAAAAAAAGTCGGGATGAAAACCGAACACGCATTGTCGATGAAATCCATTCCATCATCATCATCATCATCATCATCATCATAACAGCCATGAGCCTGACCAAAGGTACTGTGGCTCGGGCCGCCGTTCACCTCAACAGTGTCGTGGAATATCTAAGAAGAAAACGTTACTAAGAAGATTGAAAATTGTTGAGAGAAGACTAAGAGGAAAAAGCGGAAATGGTATGGATACAGGTACGCCATTGACTGCGACACATCGCCATTTCGGATAGCGTCTCTAACCAGCGGTTTGAGTGATCACGAGGACCCTAATGTTCTGTATATGATTATCATTTTGATAAGTTGTTGAACGAGTTTTCATCAGACTGGCACACTTCGTACGCATATTTCGTTCTCATTCAGGATTTAAAAAAATCATCTTCGCTTTGTATGTACTTCTATCCTATATGTACCAGTGGTCTGTGTATATTCTTAGTAGGGTTAATCTGGTGTGTCAGGACTTTCCACCATGCGCATTCTATGTAATTGTACATATACAACATTTTCGATCCATTTTACTAATCAGCTAATCAACAGTCAACATTGTATTTATTACTCACCATGCACAATCACTTACCGACATACATCGTAGATGGCTTCATTATCCACTATAAACGCACAGTCAGATAGTTCCAAGGTAGTGTGACAATTCAGAATGGAATTGTACGGCTCAACGACACAAGTGGAAATTTGTGGTGATGGATAGACAGCGAATTCAAGTTTGGACTTTTTCCCGTAATCTACACTGACGCGTTCCATGAGTAAGGCAGTAAAACCAGAACCGGTTCCACCACCAAACGAGTGGAATACCAGAAATCCTTGTAACCCGGTGCATTGATCGGCCAACTTACGGATACGATCCAGAACTAGGTCAACCATCTCTTTACCTATTGTGTAGTGGCCACGAGCATAGTTGTTTGCCGCATCTTCTTTGCCGGTAATCAGTTGTTCTGGATGAAACAGTTGTCGATATGTGCCAGTACGAACCTCATCAACAACGGTCGGTTCCAAATCCACCATCACCGCTCTTGGCACATGTTTACCAGCGCCCGTTTCACTGAAGAATGTCTCAAAAGAATCATCACCTCCACCGATGGTTTTGTCGCTGGGCATTTGGCCATCTGGTTGGATTCCATGTTCTAGGCAGTAAAGTTCCCAACAGGCATTTCCCACTTGAACACCAGATTGGCCAATATGGAGACTGATACATTCACGCTAAATACGCAAAAAGATAATAATCAATAAAAGTAACTAATGACAAACCATTTTACTGAATTGTGTTGATCAATTTGAGGTATTCTGCTTTGCACTCTACAGTGATTACGTTCCCACACCGGATGGAAACGGATGTTTGGCGCTACTAAATCGATCGAATTTGAATTTACTTTATATAGGTACCTTGAACCACTGATCCAGACTGATAGATTTCAAGGTCAAACTGGAATCTGACCGGGGATCATATTCTGTCTAGCGAAAGCATGAACTGTAAAATTTCCGTAGTTTTAAGATAGCGGTAGGTGACAATTTCTGTTTAGACGGAATATACGAGAAATAAATGCTCCAGACATCACTAAGACAATTATATGTGAAGCATTCAGACAATTCAGGTATCTTAGACAGCCCAGCCCGTTGTGCTGATAGATCGATACCGTTTATTGATTCCAATTTTCAAATCTTTCTATGGATGCCTCTGTGTCGGGTCAGAACATCGAATTGTAGTGCAAAGCATAAGATGTAATGTAAGAGTCTCATTAATGATTCTTTGAATATTAATCCACTGAAGCGATGGAAGTTATCTCTGTTACTCTCTGATCGCTCTTATTTCGAAAAATTTGCAGGTAGAATAATCATGCGGTTTAACATAATAGTCGAACCACGGTAACCAACACTGAATCTAATATGTAAATATTATTCCTTTCATTTATATAATCAGTTTTCTGGAATTGCCATAAGATCGAGATTGAGAGCGTTATCAGCCGAAAAACTGGAAGTTGTGAGTGCGAGCCCACTCTGATTATAGTTGGTCACGTTCGCTGGAAATTGGGGGAGATTGTAATCTAATCCCAGCTGACTGAGTAGCATACAACCATGTAAGGGTGACTGCGTGCTGTTGACAATTTTTCCGGATTTCTGTCAAAAAAGATCACATCCTCTTGAACAGTTGATGTAAAATAATGGTAGCCACTTGACGAATCGTCGGAGTTCGCCGGATTGAGTCAACTATAGCTCCTTAAACTTGGTAACACCCATCCAGATGAGCTAAAACCACTTGCTACAGTGTGTGGGAATGGTTTCTGATGCTGTTAGAGCGCCCACCCTGTGGTTGTCCCAGGGTGCATCCATCGTGAGAAAGAAGAAAAAATCCACTCGACTCACTCCTAACTAGCGGAACTGTTCAAATCGGTTGAGACTTTTTATACCGCTATGCACATTTGCGATCCTAACTCTTTCTCATGATGTGGTGGGAATGTGTGTTCATGACGTGCCCTATAAATACCTTGTACTTGTCGCCCTAGCCGCACCCGTTTTGTAGCGGACCAAGCTTCTCATTTTGAACGCGTCTGTTGGATTGCCTTGGGAGTGAATCCGGGACAGTCGCGGTACTATTCGGGACTAAGATTTTCGTGTGAATTATTACCGGGACGAGAATCCGATTTTATCGAGCGCACCACTATACCGAGATCGAACCAGCGTATCGTTTTAGGAGGGTTTACAACAGATGGGAAATGTTGTTTTGCATGAAACTCCTTTATAAAAGCCAAATAGACTAATGAATGTGAACATGGCTGGAGTTGTTCCGATAGTCTTACTTTTATCTAACTAGGTGTAAAACATACACTGTACAAACGGCCTTGTTGTACTCACAGTGTAATATGAGTTAGTATAGCCTCCTTCCGTACTTCAAAATTACTGGCAGTCACGTGGATCACAAAACGGTGCTCTTGAACCAGTAGTTTAAGGAGTTGGATTATTGGTATATGGAAAGTTGGCTGATATCAATTGAACACTATTTACAATTGATCCCAGCTCTCACCTTCAGATAGACTTTTCACCGTTCCCTTTCGAAAGAGAGCAGTAGATTCAAGTTTCAATCGTGTTAGAACTTGTCTGTCTCATTTCCCTACCACACAGGCCGAATTTCAAGTCTGATTCACGTTCTCATGAGGTAGCAGTGTTAAATACTGTATAAATAATCCTACGTTGGTCACTACCGAATGATTTTATGTAGATGCATAACATCACTCTCCCATTTAGTCCTTGCTAACCTTGTGTTCTTATGTGTCATGCTGAAATACAAAAGCATGTAACACAACTATAATCAATTAGTGCCAAAAGTACACTGATGAGAATGAGACATTGTTAAAGAAAAGATTAAGTAATTGAGTAGGGGATGGATAACATTATCTAATGAACTCCATATAGGGGTGGTCATTTTGCCAGGTAGTGCACACAGCCCCGACCGGGTTGTTGGCTTGACGGCCTCAATTAACTCTTATCAAACTGTCCACGTTTTGATATAATCTATTTCAAGTCATACGGTGGTTGTTTGCTCTAGCAAAGTCACTCATAAGTATACTCATGACCAACTTAAAGGATAGACCCTCGCTTCTTGAATCAATCGGTGGAGCTGATTAAGGAATCATGTTTTGTCTTGTAAAGTGCCGTTCGCGTATATCAAGTTTAACGTCGTTATAATTCTAGGCGCTTGAGTGTACACTTTAGGACAGAATAATCTGTCACGACCGAAAGTTCTAAAGATCAGCATAGGTAGTGGCTGGCACCTAATCACGAATGAAGCACTACGCATAAACAAACACTCCCGTCTGCCCATTGCACAGTCCCACTCCACTGACAACATCCGAACGCGTTGAGTTCATGATTCGTTATTCACTTTTTCACGTTTACGCAGATTTTTAACATCACTGGGAAAGAAGACACATTGTGTATTGTTCACATGATCGGATTTAAGTAATCTAAGTGGACAGCGAAGAGCCCAATATCTGTTTCTTGCCAATGACAGCTGACTATCGATTATGATTACAGTGCATCAGTTGTAGTGAGATACTGTGATGCAGAAACTAAGACCACTTGGATGATGGGTCTCAAGGCATCGAAAATAGTACAAGTTTGAGTCAAACTTTTTGATAGATGTGGGGTCACGCATCATTTTCGAAATTAAACGTAAAAAAAACAGATAGGATAACGTGTTCACCTGCCTCTGGATGCGCACGCCAAGCCGCTTGTTGTTTATGTACTGTGCGTCAACGTTTGAGCAACCATGACACATCATCCAAGGTTTCCACAAACCGTTTGACTTTTACTGAGATTTGTAAGGCGGTGTGGAGGGATTGGTCCGCCAGACTTCGGATTTCGGATGTAGTTTAATTGGTTGGGCTGGCGAAATGAGGTCCATTCTGCGGTATCGTGATGGAATGTTCCTAGTTCGGATAGCAAGGAAACAAACACGCATTGAAAAGTAATGCAGCATATACGAGAGGTATTCTGGGTGAATGGGAGAAGCGAACTGATATAACTGAACATAATTATTACCGTGGAAATTGTATAATTCTTTGAAATCTCATTTATCACCCGTGAGCAGTAAGGTAGGTCATTGGCTCTTATAGCACGATTATACCGGAACTTATAGCGCGGAAGTGATCCAACATGTTTTTATTGCCACTGCGTTCACAAAATCTAAATCCCACTAAAAACAACCTCCAGGATTACTCAGGTGACCTGGCAAAATACGTTAGTTTCTTCGAGGCAACCTCAAACCTGAATGTCCCATTCTGAAAGTAGCTACTGATTGCATGCGTAATAGGAAAATTTCGACCTCCTGTGACACCGTAATCACCACACTAAACAGAAGGATCGGATGCAACATCAGAATGGATGGGTACTCCACGATTGGTAAACCTGTTTACTATGTATGTACCGTGAACCCGAGAATTTGGCAAATGACGTAACAGTTCGATGGCAAGTGTACCTCGGTGAAGCAAATGTGTACACATGTAAATCAAGGTCATTCACATCACAGAGAGGTTTTGTGCAACTAATAGGAATCAAACCATCAACTGAGTATACTAGTGGATCGCCCCGACTTAAAGGCAGAGAAACGGCTCCATAAAACTGGTTCTTCCACACTTGGGGGATAGTGAGCACGTATATTTCTTCAGCCCGAGACAATAAACTGTTAGACTCGACTTATTATCCAAACACTTTCAAACTGAGCAGCGAAAATTGTCCTACGCTTAACTCCATCAAACATCAAGGGCGAGGTGTCACGACTGTTCATTTCCCCCCAAAAAGCATTTCTTCTACAAGGAAAAAGTTTCTGCCCAATCAGGATGCACAGAACCACACTGAACATTACGGAGGTAGCCTTCAAGGACTTTGTTTTAATTAATTCGAGCTATAACACATCACGCGCCCTGGTCGCTTGGTAACTTTCACGACTATTTTTGACAATTTTCTTTCCACTTGTCAAATCTAGAAGATTTCTGAATCTCTGCTGACCTTACATATACTCATACATTTTAAGTTCTGGCTAGTAATTGGGTAGCTTCTACCATTCGTCCTCGGATTTGATCTGGGATTATTCAACGATGTCGGGCTAACTGCTTTTGGAACAGGAGTGAATCGACTGTTCATTGCAGGATGAGCGATCCACTAGGAACCAGTATGCAATTTTTCATGGTAGAACTTTTGAATTTTTGGCATTTCAGTATAACCCTGCAGAGATCGTTGCTCAGTTGGATGATAAAGTTTTTCATCCCAACTTTTATCTTAGTAACATTACAATATTAAATCTATGCTTCTAGTGCATATGTGCTCAGAATTTCTCCTTACATAGCTATCGTCCATCTTCTGGTGACGTATCAGAAACTGTAAAGCTTCAGCAATTATATTCCGTTTTCACGTATCTCTCTTCCCACGAAGTTATGACGCGTCAACTAGACCTATCCGAATGTTCTGGAAATTCAAGAGGCAGAAAACCCTTACTGTTAGTCATGCTGATTGAAACAAGTTTAGATGATAGATGTTGGTGGATCACTATTCATGTGAAAGCATGATCAACTGTCCAATCATCCCTAAGGCATCAATTGAAAAATTGCCTCCCAAACTATTTCGACTTACAGTGCTGGCGTTGCTCAGTGCATCATATAAGACGTGTGTAAAGTCTAATTATCAGGCTTGTCTACAATATTTACTATCGGTCAGATGGATGGAACACAGAGGCATAGTAGTGAAAAACACCATCTTTGACTGTTCTAAGGGTAAATCTGTCAAGAACAGCAATTACATGGGAAGTGTTGTACTATCTAAATGAAAATCAGACCATAAGTAGAAAACCTGAGTTGATGAAGGTCAAATAAAGTTCAAACAATACAACCTATCAACAGAGCGCCGCAAACATAAAAAGTGATAAAAACCAACCTAGCTGTTCTAGAGTAGTATAAGTAATATGATGCGATCGCACACACCATTACTTTGGGGGTTAAGTACATAACGTGTGAGCTGAGTAGAAATGTGTTTTTTTGATCGGTATGTCTACTAAGATAAAGATAACTTGATCAGTCTAAAATTTCAATGGCTTGAACGTTGTACTTTCTCTTTTCGATTAACCGTCCTGGTGTTCACTTAATCTAAAACTCAACGGTTAGCTTCGAATACACTTTTCCTGCATAGACTAACAGTTGTGTTATTTAGTTCTCTTGGCAAATTTGATTCTATATCAATGACCTTTTGGAACAGTTTTTCGAAAAAACTTTCAAAGTAGCTTCTGTTAAGTGGTCCACCAATAACCTCCCTTATATGATACCTTATAGTCATTTCTGTTTGTACGAAACTTGAATGTCCTGTGAAACGCTGGATTTGCTATAATGGCAATTAGTGGGGTGCGTAGGTTGTCTATAAATAACTTCGGTCTTACACTAGCTACTTATAACAAAAGAAGGGTACACAGTTGAGTCCTAATGCCTGGAAATAAACAAGGGAGACTCACATAAACAATGAAATAGTGTCCCGGCTGATAGTAGTATGGGTAACAATATTCGGATGCTTGCGGTGTGTCGGTAGTGTTGAAGAGGCAGAGTCACGTTGATGCGATGTGGAGCTGTGGGCTGTGGTGTAGCTCGCGTCCTTGTGTCCGTTGACCTGGCTCGCTGCTGAAGCCTTTACCGCCTGATACACGGCGTCGAAAGTTGTGTTGCGTTACCCGTCCGCGAGATTTTGTCACGTGCATGTTTGGTCGTCGCATGCTTGAAGGTTGACGGGCCTGGTGATGAGCGCAAGCTTCGTGTATGTGGCTTTGATAACCACCCTGATGACAGAAAAGGGCTCACTGTCCATCAGGGGGGTGTAGGTGAGAAACACCTATCGGGGCCTGCGTGTAGACTGAATTGGGATTGTCGGGTCACGTGTTAGCCTGTGAAGGGCATGCTGTCGATCTGTGGCCCTGACAGTTGATAGGATGAAGCGTGCGTGGCTGAGACATTTCAAGAGCTGATGCTGGGCCAATGGATGGCTATACATGATCCATCCGGTTTGGCCCATGACACTGGGTGGTTGCAAAATGGACACATTTGATGGTAAGCAGTTCTTAATTTCAGTGTCTCTAATATAAATACAGGTTTTGATGATTTGTCTGACTCAAATGAGTTCGTGTTGTCGGTTTTGATCCATGGTGCTTCCTATAATGAATTCAAAGTACGTCATGTTTAGAAAAGAATACTTGGAAAAGTAATCTGTTTACGGATAATGAATCCTTTTCATGATTTTGGATCTATGATCGACGGTTAAACGCTTGATACGAGATAACCTGTTAGCCTCATCTCGCAGTTGGTGCACAAATGCACTGCTAATAGAAATCCAGTTATAAAAGTTTTGAAAAGAACGAGAATTAACTTATTTACGTTCCATCGCGGGAGCACAAGTGAAGATAGCGGCCTGTGATTGAAAAACAAACTTACAATGATTGACTTACACTCACAAAATCAATCGGTTGTCGCTTATTGGGGCAGCATTTAAACGAATTAAGCTGCCTCTCACCTGTCTCATCATCCGAAAAACTAACATCTACCTGGCCCGCATGCGCGACATGAAGTGCATCATGCCTTTACCTCCAAAGTGGTAGTGATCAACTTACTGTGTGTCATTCATAGGACATTAACATATTAGAGTAGCGCGGGCATCAAGAAGTAAACACAACCGGACTGTTCATGTCACTCCATTCAATCGATTAACAACTCACTTGTATGAAGAGTATCCGGAAATGCTTAGAGCACAAGACAGTACAATTCGAGCAGCGTGACTTAACACTTCACTGTGTGATGGGTGACCAAATCGGAGACGCCATTATCCTGACACTCGATAGAATATCTCAACGCAGTGTTGAGATATGTTCAAAAGCAAATGGATAGCAGACAACACGGGCTACCGCACGAGCCATCGCGCAACGAAATCGGACTAACGGGCTAGAAATTGGAAGCAAAAATACACGACAGAAAGCATCAGCCACATGTGCAAAACCTGGCAGTAGTGTGCACGACGTGCAAACGGAAACCGCCGCTGTGTTGTTCAGTGGAATTCTGTCTCATAAACGCGAACTCGCGCGTGGCGTTGCGATGTGCGAGTTGGACGATAAAGATCGTGCCTTACTGAACGGCTTTTTTGCTGCACTAGTGCCGTGTCCTGAACGCAACGCATTGAAGCTGCCGTAGCCAAGCCCATTCAACGCGATAGGCTGTGATCGTGATGAATACTGATACTGATTCTAGTATCAAGATAACCATGACAGAATGTGATTGGCCTGACGATACCAAACTTGTCTTGTATGATGGATTGTCGTATAACTAATGTATTGAGACTGACAGCTACCTTACCCTACGACGAACTTTCGTTCGCTGTCACGTGAGACATAGGCACACATACGGACCTACCACTATCAGGCTGTCTAAATTTAGGGAAGGCAATTACACCACCTGGCCTCGACTGCGCGTATGGAGGTTGAAAGAAGAGAGGTTTGTGACAGCGTAATCCATATCATTGTGCAATATGCTGATGTTTCAGTTCTTCTGTCGTCAGTTATAGGGAACAAGCAGATTTATATCGTTTACATGGTTAATTTTTCATGATATATCGACATTTTTGAGTATACTCCCTACTCTGTCTTTCGTGTGCATAATTAGCATCTTGTGAATAACTGTACTCCGAACCAGTATTACCGCGTGACGCAGTTGTGTGAAAAACTCCATGGTTAAAAAAGACTCAGTCGAAAATTACCAGGAATATCTGACAAGGCACTAGTGGTACTCATCCCATAACAAGGCAAGTCCTCATATGTTTATCAGAAATTGAATATTTATATTGGCAGAGATCGAGCACAACTCACTCTCGGTAATACCTCAAACTTTGAAACTGTTTTCATTTAAACTCAAAAATGTTTCCGAGGTAAAAGTATTGTCTCTTGTTTCCTACATTTCTCATTTGTATTCCACATAAATGGTAGGGTTGAAGACATTCATGGAATGATACCTTAACCTAACGAATTGCAACATGCACACTCTGAATCAACACTCCAAAGAAAATGACTTATCAAACAGTAGGATAATAAAACTTAAAGCTAGTTGATCATTTGATCGATTCGGTAGATCATTCAAAAAACTGGTCGAGTGTTAATGCCTGCGTGTTCGTCTGATTTCATAAGCTAGATTCAGGATTGAAGAGAATGGTAGGTTTGAACAAACTTAGACAGGTTGTTCATACTCATCTTTGTAGGAGTGTATTAGTATACATCTTGGGCAAGCAGGTGTTCAAATTGGTAATGCATGCTGGGAATTGTTTTGCCTGGAACATGGTATTCGACCGAATGGGAAAATTCCCGGCGACTTGTATATCCCATCGGAAAATGAAAATACGAATGCGTTTTTTGCGGAGACTCATAAAGGCAAATACATTCCTCGAAATGTGACGGTAGATTTAGAGCCAAGTGTGATTGATGAAGTTCGATCTGGTTGTTATAGCAGTTTATTTCATCCTAAGCAGTTAATCAGTGGGAAAGAGGATGCTGCCAGTAACTTTGCACGAGGTCACTACACTGTTGGTACTCACTTGGTTGATGTGGTACTGGACCGCATTCGTCTGTGCGTAGAGGATTGTTCCAATCTTCAAGGTTTCCTCTTCTTTCACTCGTTTGGCGGTGGAACCGGTTCGGGCTTTACGTCACTTTTGATGGAACGTATTTGTGCTGACTATGGCAAGAAAACAAAGCTCGAGTTCGCTGTTTTCCCAGCTCCACAAATATCATCGGCTGTTGTGGAACCTTACAACGCGGTCCTGAACACATACACCACATTGGAACTCGCTGATTGTACCTTCATGTTCGATAATGAGGCTATGTATTCCATTTGTCGGTAAGTGTTATGCTGTGAATAAGCAGTATTGCTTTAATCTATTCTCAACTGTAGAAGACACTTGAATGTCGAACGACCAAGCTATACAAATGTTAATCGGCTAGTCGGGCAGGTGGTCAGTGCAATCACTGCTTCGTCACGATTCAGTGGGTGCTTGAACGTAGACTTCATGGAGTTTCAAACCAACCTGGTGCCATACCCGCGTATCCACTATCCTCTGGTTGCATACTCTCCATTGCTTTCTTCGGAACATGTTTATAAAGAAAAGTTCACCACCAAAGAGATCACACTCACCGCCTTCAATCCCAGATGTCAATTTCTAAAATGTGACCCACGAAGAGGCAAATTTATGGCCTGCTGTTTACTCTATCGTGGGGATGTCATGCCGAAAGATGTGAACGCTGTAGTGAATTCATTGAAGTGTAAAAGAACCATTCAGTTTGTTGATTGGACTCCAACCGGATTTAAAATTGGCATCAACTATCAACCTCCAACCATGGTACCCGGCGGTGATTTAGCCAAAGTATCTCGTTCATTATGTCACTTGAGCAATACCACCGCAGTTGGTGAGTCATGGTCTCGTTTGACATCAAAATTTGATCTTATGTACACCAAGCGTGCTTTTGTGCATTGGTTCGTGGGTGAGGGGATGGAAGAAAGTGAATTCCCCGAGGCTCGCGAATTTCTAGCTAGCTTGGAAAAAGATTATGAAGAGGTCGGATTCGACACTGTGGAAACGGTGACCGTAGACGCCTGAAGTCGGAGTGTCTCAAAGAACGATTTTGTATTTTAAAAACCTGATGTACAACCTGCATACCCTATCTCCGAACGATTTTCGAGCACGTTTCCGTACGCTTTGCGCGTATTGCGTACCTATTATTGCTTATATCACGAGAAGTCTCGTGATAATTTTGGCTCAATGGCTGTGTAAACTTTTCCCTGAAATACGACACGAAAAAAAATGTCGTAGTTGTGGAAACTGGCAATCTACTGTTGCACACTGAAATTCGAACTATTACGTGCTTGAACCGTAATAGAATAGCGAAAATGCTATCCATATCCGTCTATTTTTCTTCTCTACGACTGGACAGCTGTTTTGTAATGAGGCTATTCGAGGCATCTACTTTGTGTTGCGAAACAGTTTGTTTCTGAGGTTATGAATTCATGATGATCGGTAATCTCTGAGTGAGGAAGAAGTGTATAGACAGACTCAGTCTCAATAACCTTTAGTCAGACCAACGGGATCAACCTTTTATTTTCTCTTTTGTGTTATTCATCTCGATGTGCTTATCAAGTGTTGCTTTGACTCCCAACGATGTTTTCGGACGAACTGATGAAAATATGAACGATTCGACTATCATGGTGAACACCACTTACAAATGAGGCACCCTAGAAATATAGAGTCCGGGGTGAACAGATAACGGCCTAGGTCTTAGACGTTAGGGGGAATTACCAATTGGTTAACAAGTGTAGATGTTACGATCCAAGTCTGATCATCGAGTTACGCGTAGCCGAAAAACGGATCCCTAAAATGAAAGCAAGACTGGACTCGTTTTCGGGCTACACATAACTCAATGATCAAACGTGGGTCGTAACGGTACTCATTCGTTCACGACGGTAGTCTCGTCCAACAAAATCAATGGTTTCTCAACTTGACCAGCAAGGTCGAGGGTAAGTTTACCCTTTCGTTTGTGAGCACCTTAATTCGTGCACCTTATGGTTAGAGGCGCTGGAGAAAGTGGTAACTAATATGAGCCACTAAATCGTAGACCCATATAGAAGAGCCGCATCTGTGAAAATGTAGTCTTCGAACCAGTAACAGAAACTGCTTATTTCTGAACCTAACGTTCTCTACCAAGTGACCTACGAATCCCAAATGTGAATCAAAATATGAGGACTATCAGCCTCGTAGTCAGTCTGGTAGAATGAATGCTTTGAAGAAGCATGTGGATTATATCGCCGGCTCGAACCAAACTCAAGCTGGGAATTTTTATATTTAGATCTCCTCTGAATTGAAATGTCTACTATGCTCCCTCTCAATAATGTGTACATTTTCAAAACGTCTAACACGGATGGGTTTAGCGTCCTATTACATGAAAATGATTGTCTTCTATTTACACGTAGTCCCCTACACAGATGCCACTGATTACGACTCAGTCACATATCTAACAGTGGTTCTGATGAAAATATATTTCGGATTCAGGGTTCCCTAACCAAAAAGATGTGTTGAGGAAAGCCTCAATGCTATTTGTTTTGTGATTACGCCAGGTCGTCATTTGACCGCTTCACTGACCCCACTTGTCTAAATCAGGTTCCTTTTCTAAGACTGCACGGGTCAGGCAGCGAAATGACAGAGAAAACATATATTCCAAGCAATAAAATGAATGATGAGAGTTAGCGTTACTTGTGAAGGTGTTCATATTTTCAGCTTTGATGGTTAGTTGTCTGATAGTGCGACTGACGATACGGTGATTCCAACACACACAAGCAATCCAGTGCAGGCGGATAATGGATAAACAACATCCTCTTGAATAGGTCAGGTTTTACAAATACCTTGCTGAAAAGCATGAATGTAGTGTTTGTACACATATTCATAGGCAATTTGCATCTTTCCACCATCGGTGGTAGCCTAGGTTCATAAACTTTATTCTAATCCTTAAACTGCAACTTCAAAATGCATTGCTCACACCTACCTAAATGCTCACACATCTCCCGAGGTAAACAAAAGCAATCACTATCTCCAATGTGCAACTAACATGGGTGAGAATTGACACAAGTTCCCATCAGTCCTAGACTAGTACTTTTGCAATATCGGTGTACAGTACCTCAATGTACGGTTAGCGCTAAACTGTTTGTCAGTGGATTTCGCATTTGTTTGATTGAGTTATCTGAGTAGAATCTCAAACAGAAGAGTATAAAGGAAAACCTCGATGGAACTGTCTTGCAGATCTAACTGACAACCTAACTGTTCGTCTATAATATATGGGCAGTTTATTGTTAACGGCTGGTGGTTAGATAAGCGGAGTTTCTGGGGTTTTGCTTCAGTTCATTGCATTCTTGTGTCTTTAAACTGAGGGTTTTTCATGACGCTATGACAACCAAGTTAAAATATCAGTCATCGATACTGTTTTGTTAATGTCGCAGTCGCTGCTGGAAGTACTCTATCAGTTTCATGGTTGTTGTCACCAAACTGGTATACGTACCCGATGAACCTTGACCCCATAGCTTACCCAAGTGGGGGACACTGTTGACAGGTGCACTGTTTTTCGACCACATTGTGTCTGAGCCATACGCAAATATCAACTCGAAAATGAGTTATTATCTACCGATCACGTATGTCTTCTATGCTGTCATATAATCGATGGTGCTGTCTATACTGCTGTATGGCAGTGAAACGTGGAAATTGTATCAGCGGAACGTGCGCTATCTGAGCGGCTTTCATTTGCAATGTTTAAGACGCATCTTTGGTATTCGGTGGTCGGACATGGTTCCGAACACTGAAGTACTGCGGCAAGCGGACGTGAACAAGATCGAAGCTCTACTGATGTTGAATCAGCTTCGTTGGCTGGGTCACGTCCGTCGGATGGGCGATGACCGTATCCCGAAAAAAGTGCTGTATGGACAACTGAGATCAGGTAAACGAAGTCCTGGTGGCCCAAAGCTGAGATACCAGGATGCTGTGCATGTAAGTCTTTCACGTTGTAAAATTGATTTTAGATGTTGGGAAGACTTAGCGTTGAACCGGACTGCTTGGAGGAATACAATTCGGACGGGCGTCCGCGAGTTCAACGAGCAGTTATTGCGCGGCCGAGAACGAAAGCGCGCGCTACGCAAGGGAACCATCGGTGCCATAGGTCGTGGTGACATGACTATATGGCGTTGCGATGTGTGCGGCCGCGAATGCGCTGGCCGTTTTGGATTAGTAGGTCACCAGCGTACTCATAATGCACCGTCGGCGAAGAGACAACGAGTACGCTAGGCTCAGGTAGGTCATACCGGCATATCCGTTCTGTTTTTGTTAATGATTGCATCGACCAAGACCATGGTCGTTTGGCAACTAAACTGCTCCTCTTTTCAGCAACTTTTGTGTCTGTGATCTTCTACCTACTATTTTCTTGGGCTTTGCTGGTGTATTGAATGATGAATCGTCTGTCTGATCTTTTCGTAGTTCAACCTTGAGTTTTGTTTTTCAACTTTATCCTCTCTTGAATGCATTCGTCTACTTAAATGCTTCTTGTATTACAGTTTACATATCTTTCTTCTTAGTACAGATCTTGTCATTGCAGTCTCTCTCACTGTTTATTTTCCGAGAGATAAGGGTTTCCTTTTCGTGCTAGCCATTCAACTGGCTAACCAGCATTGGCCAGCTGGATACATAGGCCTCACTCACACACCGACTGGTCTTATTCCTTCGGGTTTACACCGGATACGTGGTGTGTGGGTGGAACTGCAAGTGGTGCAGCGCAAGCCACTTGCGGTGATGGTTTAAAGCACAGACGTCCTTTGGCTTCGGTCACCGTTTCGGATTCCGCCAACCGTATAATCCATTTGACCTTTCTTGACTTCAGCAACATTTACTCGGGCCCAGCTGAACATTTTTACGGCATTGCCCATTTGCCAATGTCGCCATCGAGCCATTGGCTCGTCTTGTATTAGTTCTGCAACAGTTTGTCGTATGCATAGATTGAAAATAGATCTTAAAGAGACTGGGTAGCTTACGTAATGTGAACAAAGACATCTATATAATTGGCTAGCCCAAACTGTGAGAAGTTTTTTTTGTATTCTGGGAAATGATGCTTCGATAGCAGGGACGCTCCACTAGAACTGAGTACATTGCGTGTATTCATCACCGTTGAAAGAACAACCCAAAATTCATTTCACCAATTGCGACCTGAGAGCTTCTAAAGTAAGCCTTTACATTAAATTACAAATTTCAGTCGTGGATAAGAGAAAATTTTCCCCGTGAAGCAAACTACTGTCTGATTTCTTTAGTTCATTCGATTCCCGCATTCAGGCCTTGTCGCACGTCATCTCTACTTCTCAACAATCACGGTGTCTTGTAAATAGTGAGAGATTTTTGGCCAATATGAACTGACCACAATTGATTGCAGCTGTCGTATTTGCACTCACATTTCAGTCAACCTACTGCGAAAAGAAACACCACTTTTGTAACAGCTTGTCAGTGATGTCCTCTTGCGTGTGTCCTTTACTCTATACGTTCTTTAATGTATAATAAGTGTAACAGAACCATTCTTTTTTCATATGTGCTGATGACGTTGTTTAGAATTGGTCGAACTGAAATAACAGCATAATTGGTATATGTGAGATGGTATAACCCAGTTAGATTGTTGCGTTTCTCGGAAAATAATACTGGATTTCGAAAAACGTCAGTGTAACTCTTCTTTTAACACAACTCAGTCGTGGGAGCCGAAGATTCGGGTGACACGAGGACTGCATGATTAAAAAAGAGACACAGGTAATATATACTTCCACAAGTCAACAAAGGTAATCACCCACATAACGACAATCCCAGGACGCTACAGTTGTCAATGACAAGTTTGTGCACGAAACCATGCAATTTCATATCGCATTGCACTTTGTGTGTTTTCCTCTGGTTACTTCACTATCACAGCACGTGTCCCCGTCTGGCCACTCACGACTTGTATGACGTGACAGTTCATGTTCACCACATTAGAGTGTAAATGCTAGGGGAGTAGATGGTCAACCATAAGCCTCGAGTTACAGTCCACACAAAGATGTTCTCTAGTTTCTCAAATTTCTCTCGGTCTAACCACGATGATAAAATTTTAGTGAAGTTTGGTGTGTAACATTTTGTCCACTGTTTCGAATCGTCTAAAAAGTACCTAAGATTAACCAGAAATTTGGCTTGTTTTCGATCCTTCTCAGTGTCCTGTTTCCCTTGTAGATTTGTGCAGAAGATGTCTTCCATGTTCTTCCACTGTCCTCGCCACATTCTCATACAAATCATAAAATGTCAATTGTACAGACGATTCTTATCAGCAATTCTCACAAAACTTTAACAATTGCATAGATATCTACGAATTATATATGAAGGTCAGAACAAGTCAAATGGGGCCTCAAAAATCACAGATGCCAGGCGGACCACAAGCTCCTGTAGGAGGGTGAGAATGTTGCCGAGTATGTGAACGTGTCACACATTTTTGTCATGAGAAATGTGTTCGTCGATGTCAATTGGGTTACGCTCGTCCAGGTTTCTGGTAGTGTGAGGAAAACTGACCAAGGGGGTGCAATGGTTTGTACGGGCCAATTTTGCGCGCATTGGTATGAGTTGTGGAGCTTGATGGCAATAGCCTCTGTCGTTAATAACAGTCACAGTGACACCTTCGGAGTGAGCTTGATGAACCGTCACAACGAGAATGAATCTTGACGCGGTGTGATGGCTAGCGCATCTCGATGACTTTTTAGGGTAAACTGGACCGTGTGACCACCACACCGATAGAGTCACTCATGCCAGCCAGGCCAAACCAGTCTCCTGGTCCTCCAGGTTGGGGGTTGGTATAAGGTTGGCATCTTTTTCCGAAAAATGTACCAGTCTAGAAGGTTAGAACGTTGGGCGGAACACTTCGACGGTCAATTTAGCTAGCCTCCTGCTTCTACCGTGCTGCCTCCACAAACTTGTAATGTAACGCCCTGGTCCGTAGATTTAGAACCACCCAGTGAGACTGAGGTTCGCAATTGCATCTCGGCTCTCAATCGTAATAAGGCTGCTAGTCCAGGTGATCTAGTGGCAGTACTTTTTAAAGAAGGTGGAGAGGTGTAAGTTGGGGCCTTGACTCAGCTGTTTCAACTTGTGTGGATGATGGAGACCATCCCTACGTGCTGGGGTCAGGCGATACTAGTTCCTATGTTCAAGAAAGGTATCAGGAGCTCTTGCGAAAAACATAGGGGAATTAGTTTGACCCCAGTCATTTCTAGGGTTCTAGCGCTTTAGTACCATACTTCTGCTCAGGTTAGGGTTTACGGTGAGCTGTCTGACAGTTTCAGCACCGGGAGCGTCGGTGGGGACCTCCTACCTGGTGGAAGGCTGATTGATCTTGATTATGCTGACGATAAGGTGTTGCTATTTGACAACTTTCAAGCAGCGCAAGCAACGCTGAATGCAATTTCACGTTCTGCTAAGTAATCCGGAATGCACTTTGCAGCCTCGACATGCAAAGTGCTTCTGCAAGGTTACTGTGATTACGTAGATTTAATGTTAGATAACGAAGCCATGGAGGTTGTTGACTGGTTTGTATACCTGGGAAACAGCATCAGCGACAGCGGCGGAGGTGTAGGGAATGAAATAGAAGCGTGTATTTCCAAGGCTAGAACAATGTTTACTAATCTGAGGCACTTATGGTGACAGAGAGGTATCTCTCTGATGCTTAAGGATCGTGTATATCGGACAACAGTGAGGGCTGTGTTACTTTACGGCAGCGAAACCTGGGCACTCAGGGTAGAAGACCTGAACCGTCTTCAGGTATTCGACCACCGATGTCTGCGTTCAATCGCTCTTATCGGGTGCTACTAACTGATGAACAACAAGGAGGTTAGGAAGTGGGTATTTGGCACTGATTGTCAAACGAGTTCTGTCGTCCAGTCCTTACACTTGCACAGACTTAGATGGTTAGGTCATGTACTAAGGATGCCAACTAGTCGTCTGCCACATCGAACACTGTTTGCCGACGCTGCGGTCGACCGGTGTCAGGTGCGAGGTTGACAGATGATGACCCGGCGTAGACAAATGAAGTCGTTCACAAAGGTGTTGGCCACTGTCGACCGGGTCCGTCTTCCGGGCTAAGGCCCTCGCCACTCGCAGAGTCGGTGGCTTGAGACGTTAGGTGAGATGGCAGCTAATCGAACCCAGTGGCGTAAATGTTGTCGTTGTTTGTCCGAGTTGTCTGTGAAGTGAGTGCACTCAATGACGCGGGGCAGTGAAAGCCGTAAGGAAGCTGTCTTGCTGATGACGCCTTACTTCCACTTATAGCTCAGTTGTTTGTTTGCAAGGTGTAGGCGCCTTGATGTTGTATGTTTGAATGTAAACGTAGCTATTTTAGTGGTTAGGTCCCCTCATCTTCCCTTTATTTTTATCTCTCCTTCTATACAGGGTTTGCTGTTTTCTTCGTGGTTGTGTGTCAGTTAAGCATCAGTGTGAACCACTGATGTATTGCTGTCTATGATGATGATGATGAACCTTGTGAATGATTCGAAATGCCTCAATCAAGTAGGAATCACTTGCGCTGAAAAAGCCATTTCGGAAAGTGTTCACGAATTCCATCCAACGGCTACCTTGTAGTTCTCTCAGCTCAAGCGGTTTGATACCAAGAAGTGAGAGAATAAGCACAAAATCTGGAAAAAATAACCTATGCAAGCTGTATTTGTGATGTGACTCAAATACGAAGTAATTATTGAGTAAGATGACGCGTACCACTGGAAAGGTACTGTCGACTGCACTCCTGAGTTAAATAATTGGCATTGATTCAGCATTATGATTTGAATATTAACATTTGTGGTGAGTAGTCGAGGATTTTGATCCATGTAAGTTGAACGTCATACGTAACTGATTGCAACTGTCTTGCTCTCATAGGCATTTCAGCTAACCTTTTTTGATAAGTATCACCTTACTAAAATTTCCTTCAAGATTTCACTTTCGGCTTGTCCTACCACCTGACTAATCAAAACTGACTGAATGGACTACAAGGACTTACACTCATCAACTTCTCTCTCTTATTCATTCGCGATTCCACCAAATGCGTTGTGTTTCAGAGGAACCAAAACGATCCATGTGTTGTGGCATTCTTTGGCTTCACTTGCTGCGACAAGCTAATGCGGAGATGGTTACTGTCACCCGTAGATACACGTGAATTCTTGTACAACTTGTTGATACTAACTACGGCAACAACACACACAAATGTTGCAAATGTTCACAATTTGGACCAACCACTCAGTAACGTTGCATTGGGATGCCCTCTATGTAAGTAAGCTGTGACCAAACGGTCCAGTATGAAATATGAGTTAATTGAATTTCTATTTCAGAAGCCATAAGTTTTCTCGTCATATGTCGATATTTTTGCGCTTGTTCCAGATGATGGACATCACTTTAGTGCCAATGATCATTTGTGTACATTGTAGGTATGGTGTTTTGGACGTCAAACACAGCTATTACTAATCAGAGCTTATCTTGCATTCTACATGAATAATCTGTCTACTCGTGCTGCTCTAACCAAAGCCAACACAACTTAGAACAAGAAAAATTGCCGAGCGAGCTAATATAGTGGCATTCGTGTGTACACTTTTTGGAAGTGCCGAAGTCCTTGTGGGTGGAGTCCTCTGGATCAGTACAGCACAGAAACCTGACCAACACGCTAAGGTAACGAAAAAGATCAGGTTTAACCATGTAAGACTGGGCCACAGGGAAACAGACAGACACTACGTAGTTACACTCAAGGTTATGTGTCAAACTATTAGTCCTGCTTCGTAAAAAGGCCTAGACAGTGAGATATGGCCCTATGAATATAAACCAGAAGTATATTCAGTATTGCAATATTTCTCTCTTCAGCATTTAGAAAGAGGGAGCAGGAAGGTGTGCCCTCAAACAAAGGGCACCCTGATCGCCCAGCGATTGATCGTGACCGCCGGCGTATTATCCTGTCGTGGGGAAAAACCTAAAGTACTTCTCTGAGTTTGAATGAGATGTCAATATCTTATTCATTACGTCCTAGGAGTTGGTTAGGTCTTTACAGTCAAGTAAGTTGGTACTTTTGAGTTAGAGTCTCCGGGTAAGATTTCATGTTCTTTTGTTCTGCAAATCAGGCTGTTGAATCAGAGACTGAATATGAGGTCCCTCAAGCCAGACAGAGACATGTCTCTAGACGCTGCACGCAGTCTGTCTGAGTATGGAATGTGTGTAGGTTGGTCGATCGATGTTGCACCAATCAACCGAAACACCCCATTCTACTGATAGGGATGAAGCTGAGCAGCTGCGGCGTCGATGCCATAGGTTTGGATGATACTTGGCTTACTCTGGGGAGCAGGCGCTAATTACACTGTCTACTTTGATCGATTGTCAAGCAGAGAGTATCATGGGAATCAATGTCTGTGTTGCAGTCACCGACTGCGAGTTTTATTACATGCGGACAACACGCCATCAACCCCTCAATCACCTATATGGGACTACGACTCAGTTGACGCAAGTTAAGTGTTCACTGTTCAGTAATATATCACACTAATAAAACAGATGACTAATTACATGATCAGCGTTGCATCGCATTTCGCGCGACTCTGCTAAGCAACTGACTGCTTCTTTTGGACGATCCCAACGCAGGCACAACTCAACGGTATGACTGGATTCACGTGGATTTTTCTAGACCATTCAATGGGTAAACGTACCTGGTGATCGCCGATGCCGGAAGTCCACAACTTAAGTCAGCTAAATACGGACGGTATAACGCAGAAGCTGCCAGAACTCTTTAGCTGTTCGAACTGCCCATGACGTCTGTCACGGACGACAGTTCTCAGTGCACCTTCTCCGTTCTCGGAAACTACTACCAACGGTTAAGTATCCGACACGATAGATTGTTGCCCTAGGTCACTATTCGCATGCCGTGAGACGTATGATAACCCACACTATACATTCAGATACATGATAGGCTCGACAATATAGGTTTGGTACACAGTAGCCACAGCAAACGTGAGTATACTCCCGCCTATAACCACGCAAATCATCACATATAGCAAATTGTCAGGCCACATACCATACGTCCCTGAACTGTGGGCTGGGCCACGGAATTCTGAATCTAGGCTAAAGGGCTTGCCCAACGGTCATACCTCCTCCCCGAGTCGGGTGAGCCAACCGGCTCA
>JTDE01002799.1:0-16247 GCA_014338405.1 Paragonimus skrjabini miyazakii | reverse complement strand
GGTAGGGTGCATGTGTACGCGCATTTCCAGTGGAGCCACTCGACCCCATCGACCCAGTGCTTTGTTCACCACGGTCCCCGATCGATAACACCTGGCTGTTGTTCACACACGTCTCTGTAGGCGCTTGAATGACACTGTTGGACTGGGAACTGAGTGCAAATGGGCAGTGCAAAAATACGGTATTCCTCTAACCGATTGCCCCATCACAACAGTTTGTTTCATCAAACCATGGATGATAAAAAGCTGTTTTTGCAAACCACTAGAATGATTAGAACCTAACAATTTTTCTATATAATCTGAGTCACTTGATGCTGTTTCTAGATTTGCCATACCACTTGTGAATTCTGACGTAAAGTATTATAAGCTGTACTGTGAAAATGATAAGCGTCGCTTGTCGAGTCTAAGTTGTGTATCCCCGTTACTGAGATGTGTCGTTGGTCCGGTGATTAGGAACTAGGATAATATGTTGATCCATGTGAGTACTGATCGAACTGAGCGGGGAGGAGCGGGTTAGGGAACGTAACGCACTCTTTACAAGTATCGTGACTGTTCGTCAGCTGATTTTTCTTGAACCGTACAGACTGTAAATGTAGATGTTTCTGATGATGGTTTAGAATCGATACATTCATTTCACTGAAAGCGCGTCGAACTTGTGAACTCTGGGCTGACTAATTCGATATGGTCATGCTGAATCACACTTTTCTCAGTTCAGTTTGACGGACAGTAGTTTTGCACAGCTTGGTCTGGACGAATTTATCGTGTTAGTACCAGATCGCACTCTTGGAACTCATCGATGTGTGCCGTTTACAGCTGTTTAGAGTCTATTTGTACATTCCGTACAATGACTATTCGGTCTTCATCTTAGATATCGCGTCTGGTTAACGCATATCTGTTAACGCATATCTACTTAACATGGGCCACGACCTTACCTTAATGAAACAGAAATCCGCAGTCGATTTGAACAAATTCCATACTTCAGTCAGAGCTTATAGCATCCGCTAAGTATACGAATATGACAATTACCGCTAGAGGTGTGCTGTTCTATCAACAGAACGACATTATTGTCGGTTACTGTGTCCCCTCGAGGTAATCAGGCAAGCAGAACATTACTCACAAACCAATGTGGCTGAGCATTCAAACATGATTATTCAGTCCTGCTTAATGTGCGGTCAATGGCACCGTGGTCAACACGGTTGCCTCATGAAAGCGTGACCGAAGTACTAGTTCCAGCCGTAGCTAGGATATGCACTACTGAGGAGATTTAACAAGAGCAAAACTCGAGTTTAATGCTTCTTTTCGAAACGGGCTGACTGGAAAGTCTATGGGAATGCAACAGCTGCGATCAATTGCGGGTGTTGTTCAATTTACGTGAAAAACAAAACCCTCTCCTGCCCATTAGAAACCATAAGTTGGCAAGAGATGGTGGAAATGTTATCCGTGGTTTTTCTGGCACAAAAATTCTACTTAGGCATGATGATAGCACACGTTGCAAAGTAATCTAGCAGATTGTGTTGCATTCCGAAATTATGGACACTGAGTTCCTCCAGTGTTTGTGGGCGTTCCTTGTAGATCTTGTGCATGAGAAAGACCCATGTCGCAGAACAGTCATCTGTTGATACGCTCTGTCGATCATTTCTTTACAAGTTGTTAACACTGCCCTTTGTAAAAAGCTTTCCCATCAGCCTTCGAACCGATTTACAGGCAACCAATTGCGTGCCTACATGCTTTGTACTAAAATCCTCAGTGGTATCCCCCATAGTTTCATCAACGTCCGCATGAACAAAAGCCAGTTCGATACGCTGTTCAGTTATCAGGTTACCAACACGTCGTTCACTCAGATGCGTTCCTGCAGGGATTTCAGTAAAAGTGTGTGAACAACAGCTAGGTGTTATCGATCGTGGACCGTGGTGTCCAAAGCACTGGGTCGATGGGGTCGAGTGGCTCCACTGGAAATGCGCGTACACATGCACCCTACCAACCCACAGCCAGATTAGTTGATTGTGGTTTCAGCGGTGTGTTGTGCCGGTTGGCTTACCCGACTCGGTGAGGAGGTGTGACCGTTGGGCAAGCCCTTTAGCATAGATTCAGGATTTTGTAGCCCAGCCCATAGTTTCGGGAAGTATGGTATATTTACGCACCTACTAGCACATACAGTCGAATGTCAAGCTCTACGACATGAGAAAATGTGACAATCATTTGATCGCCATTGCGGTGAACTGTTAACCTGAAGCACTCCAGCTGCATAATCCGTAATACTATACTAACTGTTCAGGATGTGTCCTATGGGTTACTATAGTAGATTATCTGTCGTGGTCTTGGCTACTGTATTAGTGAAGATCCCGAAAGATTTTTAACCACACTCTATCGAAGTGCATGTTGTGAACTATTCCGGATGAATGCTTATTGCACATATTCACTATCCAAAGACTGAAGAAATTAGTCTGTACCTGTAAACGAACCCTGTTTTTCTCCACTTACAGACATCTAGTGATATCACTATGGTCAACTTGTTCATACATGCCTGTACGACGATTGTGACTTCGAGGATTCTGGAGGTCTAAATGATACCTCCTCTCACACTTCATCTTTCCAAAGGGTACAGTCCTTTAGTCGGTCATCATAATGCTTACTTGTAAAACCTGCTAATATTCAATTAGTAAGTAATGCTCCATCCCAAGGCACTAAATATCTTTACGTAAATAAGTCGCTCAGGTCTGTTCATAACACTCGAAATGTGGTCAAACTACAGATCTCTATAGCGGCAAAAACAATTCTCGCCTTCTGCTAGACAGTGCCCTCTAAATTCTAAACAGCACAACACAGGTTCTGTGAACGGCCGGTACGCGTTGATTTGGGGGTTTGAAATCATTCATGATTAACACTCCTAGGTCTCGAACTTTTTCTACACACTTAATGATGAAGGGACTGTGAGGTACTTCTCAAGGTTCCAAGTTACTGATTGTGGCTCAACTTTCCTAGAAGAGGCATTTTGCAAGACACTGGGTCTGGTAAGCTGTCTCGTAATATAATTATATATCATAGCAATGAACAAATTCACAAACAAAGCGTCTATTGCAGTCACTACACTAATAGTTGAAACCAGTGAATGACTGAAGCAGATGCAAATGCAGACGAAGTCAAGTCTGACATGCAGTAATAATTCAACACCCTTATGACCAAACAGTGATATGCATTAAATTGTGCTGCCGATCCTACGAACAGCACCGGACATGGAGTCCGAACGCAAGCAACGGTCAGGAAATCCAGTCACATCACTGATCCAAATAATATTACGAAAACAAGACGAACTGCGCACAAAGTTGATTTTTCCGGATATGAATTTCCCAGACATGAAGGGTAAAAATGCCGTCGAGAATAAAGACCGAACAGTTGTTGGACGAAATGTACAGGTGGTCTCTTATTGCACCATAAATGACTATAAATGACACCAAAAGGCAAATTAGCTAAGGAGGTTAGGGACCGGTCGTAGATAAGCGAACTAACAGAAAGGGTGTCTGGTTCAGATTATCTATAAATCAAAGTTGCACCCGAGTCCCGTGATTTGGCCACTATCAACTCCCACCACGGGTTATTTCAATATACCAGACTGCCGTTTCAAGACGGCTTCTGCGACTTTCCAGCAGGTGTTGGGTACGCTTCTTACTGGTCTTTCCAAAGCAGTCGCGTACTTAGACGACATCCTGATTGTCGAACGCACCCCGGACGAATTGCAAAGTAGAATGCATGTTCTCCTGGAGCGTATCCAGGACTACGGCTTACGTTTTCGACCGCAGATACGCCAGTTCCTTTTTAATCCATCAACCACTTGGGATTCATTTTCGATGCAGCCGGCCGTCATCTTGACCTTGAGAACATCCAGGCTATTCAACAGATGTCGCCAACCAAGGATGTCCTTACATTTCGTTCCTTCCATGGATTAATTAGCTAGTACGGGGCATTTATGTTTTTATCACACAACGTCCGAGCCCCACTGAACTGTGTGCCGGAGAAAGACGCATATAGGCATTCGTTCAGCTAAAATCGCAGCTCTGTTCTAACCTGATCCTGACCCACTGTAATCCCAAGTTGTCAATCGTCTTGACAACCGGTGCTTCTAACTATGTTATTGGCGCCGTCACCTTCTATTTGTTCTCTGGATGATCTGAAAAATCCATCATACATGCTTCCAGAACACTTACAGTTGCTAAGATGAACTACAGTCGGATAGAAAAAGAGGCCCTTGAATTGATATTTGCACTGAACGGGTTCCACAAGCTGATCTGTGGTTGACCTTTTACCGTATTAATCGACCACAAGTCACTGTTGTCCATCTTCGGCCCAAAGAAGAGCATACCGGTCTACTCCGCCAACCGATTTCAACGCTGGGCCGCCATCTTGCTCGACCGTGATTTTAGGATTCAGCAACGGAAGACAGAGAATTTTGGACAGATCGATGCTCTCTCCCGACTCATCAGCAACCATCCGTCAGCCGAAGAATGTGCGGTGATCATCACGGTGTCTATTGAACCAGACACCACCCGACAGCGATCAGATGACGTCCGCGCACACGAGAAGACCCAGTCCTCCATCAAGCTGTCCCGTACAACAGATGCAACAACGTTGTGACTCTTTCTCAGACTGTCTGGTGTTTGCAGATCGTGTCATGGTTCTAGCCGGTCTTCGTCCGTTGGTACTGCACCAGCTACACGTGGCCCACCCGGGCACCAACCGAATGAAATTGATCAATCGGAGCTAGGCTTACTGGTCTGACATGGATCGTCAGATTGAGGAGGTGGTCAAAGATTGTTCCAGTCGCCAGCAGGTTGCTTAAAACTCAACTCACCAGTCGTCAATTCCAAGGCCTCAAACGGAGTACCTATAGTCGAGGGTTTACGTTGATTTTGTCGGCCCAGTAAACAGGATATCTTATCTCGTCTTGGTTGACGCATTTTCCAAATGACCGGAGATTGTACCATTGATTTCACCAACAGCGACTACTGCTACCAACATTCTGTTCAGTCAGTATGGCCTTCTCTACACTGGTACCCAGTTCACGTCCGCCGCAACGCTACTGAACACGTTCAGTCGCCCCCATGTCATCCATTGTCCAACGGGCAAGTAAAACGCCTCGTCGACATACTCGAATGTGTCCTTCCCAAATTGTGTGGGGAAGAAGCGTCTGAAGAAATCTTACAGCAGTTCCTACTTGTCTACCGGACTCCTCACATATTGTTGAGCAGTAACCAATCTTCTGCCGAAGCCCTTATGGGTCGTAAACTGCGAACTACACTGACCTCCATGATTCCGACGAAGCGACCTGAACGGAAGCAACTTTCTTCAAACGAACACGCCACGCTATCCGTTCAATCACCTGTCTAAGCCAGCGATAGTTGATCGGGTCACAACTATTGGGCAGAATGTGTGATAACGAGACACCTGGGCAAGGTGCTTTATGAGATTTCCTTTGCGGGAGACACTTGAGCCCGCCACTGCAATCAGCTGCGGTTACGCCATGATGTCAATAAAGAAATCCGTGACGGCCAATGAACTGTACCGCTTTACCTACTACTGGACACGTTCGAGCTTCTTCAGAAGGCAGTATTACCCGAAACATCAATCTTACCTCCGTCGACCTCGGTGACATGGTGACGTTGGACCCATCAAAAACGCTGACCTGAAGAGGACCAGCTAATACCAGTCTTCGTAAGGAAGACGTCGAAGAAGTTTCCAATTCCCCGAAAATATCGTTTTGTTTGTCTTGAAAAAGACCTCACACATTACTGTTTTGAGTAACCGTCACAGTTGGTACGGCCATGTGCTTCACTATCCTTCACGAGGGTTCTCAGCCTTCGTTGCTATTTCTGGCATACCGCCTACACGCTCGTTTTTTAACTGGGGCATCGCTGTGCTGTTTGGACTTTTGTCGGGTCCATTTTTAACCTTGTTTTTTTTATTGGCCACAAACCCTATAAATATGAACGAGTTTGCGACCACGTTACGTTCGGAGTGAGCGACCATAGTAGGGGCTCTGTTTGAAGGCCAGTCTTTTTCATGTGTTCATACGTTAGCCCCGGATTGTTGGGTTTGTCGGGAAATTCCGAGGTAATCGTGTATACTCCCTTGTTCATTGCCGATATCCGTCGTCCCGTTATCCCCCGTGTCGCTAACTCCTCTATCATCTGTTAGAGTCAACGTACACGCACATAGACAGCAGATCCAGTTACAACACGTGACATGAGGACAAATAATTGGACAGCATACATCATGCGAACTTTCATAATAGCCTAGGTACAATATGCAACTGGGTTTTGAAACTATTTTACACATCATACCGCAAGCAGTCCAGTGAAATCTTCAGGTCGCTACAATATTCCGTAAAATAAGAACGTGATCCGTGATGAACCATGTGTGTATAAGGCGAACCAGAGTATGGATACGCATATTGATGTTAAACCATGAACAGCATTCTTGTATATGATTCCATACGTGCAAGGAGTATGCTAGAGATAAGAGTGCAGTGCCGATTTCCATGTACGAAAAAACAAAAAATACCTAGATGTTTCATTTTACTGTGCTCAGCAATAGCCAGGCTGGAGTTATAGGTTGTATGGACATGGTTGTAGAAGGGCCGCCTGTTGATAGTTGTGATCGTTTCCGGTTTTCGGTAACCTGGTCTCACATTCGCATATCTTATTGTCAATTTAGCATGTCCCAGGGGTTCCAACGGCGAACGAGGCCGCAAGGGTAGGCTGGCAGATACGGATTGGTTAGCTCGTACAGAGTGTGAGGATGTAGATCAGCCGGGTGAAGTGAGTGAACGGATTTAGCATCCCTCGGCCTAGTTGCCAGGTTGACGGGGGTTGCAGGCTAACGCGTACGCGGTGAGCGATAACGGCGTGGGTGTGTTAATACGGCGAACACGGACACCTCTGATAAACCGATCTGTCTGAGTATATGGGCACCCAACTCAGAGTAGTGTAGGCTTCGGACTTCGTTGTGTTAACGACTGGATAGGTCGGGTAAGTCCCGTTTCGAGTGCTAGGGCGGTAGCCACCCGAGTAACAGTCTGACGGCAGCACTGACAGTTTGAAGTGAGACTAATCGATCGGTTGCGGTCTCCAAACTTGGGCCATTGGTGTCCTGGTTGGGTTGAGACGCACTGCAAGTCCACTCTGGTTTTGAGTGCTCTTGGTGTGACTCAGGTAAGGTAAACCGATTCATCTGAGTGGCGTAGGCATCTATTGGCTACGATACTAACAGGACAGTAGAACTGAGGAGAGACTAGCCGCACTCGGTCGAATCCCAGTACTGTTTCTGACCGAGTCAGTGATGGACGTCAGAAGTGGCTGACTAAATACGAAGCTGTCATCCGGTGAATTATAATGAGCTATCTAAACAAACTACGATAGAAACCGATTACCAGATCCATACCACCTACCGGTTTCGCTTCACCAACAGTTTCAGAGGTGTGTGTTGATGAATCGAACTGACCAATTGTTCCAAGTAAGTTCAACTTGTTCCCCATTGTCCCCTCACTTTATCTGTTCTAAGTAAGTTTTCTGTGAAACAGGTTGTCGTAATCTCAACGGATTAACGTCCGTCCTATGAACGCACGATTCTTTGAGATTTCTACTGTACACACGTACAAGCGTAAACTCGTGTTGTGATCAACACAACGTGTTACACACACACTCACTCAGCCGGAATAAAGAAAATCTTTCCTGTGTGCCTGTTGGTTCTGATCGTCCACGTGTTCAATGACGGATGTCAGTTATTCATCCAGTCATCATTTCTCATTTAATCCTACACGTTACTTTCATTCGTTTATTTAACTCTTCACCAACTATAGATCAACTTAGTTTTGGCGTACGAGAAAGGAAAGACGATACATTTCAGAGCAAATTCACACTGGCTGGGTCGTTGACCGGTTTGTCCAGCTGTGCGTAATTTTTGGGCATCTTGTGATTGATAAGCCGTCAACCAACGGAGATCGGAGTGAAAATTTGGTACACGTCAATAGCTTATGAGAGGTATCAGCTTCTCGGAGATCAGTTCTTAAACGTACTGAGCTGGCCATGGCGATCAAATCGACTGAGTTTTAATCACCTAGAAGTGATAATTGAAATAGGACAGTAGCTACAACGTTATCTTGACCAGAAGCTTTGCTTACGCCTGATGAAAACTGAGACACATAGTCTGAATATCGATCTTCGTGGGGCGATTGCCCTTCAGATTGATTACAGAGGGCAGAAACTAACGGTTTGTGGTCGGCGAAAGTCACAAACTGGTTTCTTTTGAAGACGTATCGGAAGTGACGAACGGTCGAGTAGATAGTTAATAACCCACGACCAAACTTATACTTGAATTCATTCAAAGATGGACGTCTAGAAATGAAAACGAATAATCTTCAGACGCCCTCGACGTACTGTTGAAAAACGGTGCAGACTATTGTTTTTGACAGCCCTGGTTAATGTATTCTCAATTTGGTCGAACGATTCGATAGCTATCGCGAATAACGCGACACTACTGTTGAGGTTACATAAGCCTAGAACATTGCAGAATGAATCGTCTGTAGTAGTTGACCATTTCGTTAGGGTGACGGATAACAGCGAGCGTTGTTGGATAGGAGATATCGCGTATAACTCCTACCTCATTAGCCAACTGTCGAATCGCGTATAACTCCTACCTCATTAGCTAACAGTCGGATCACGTATAACTCCTACCTCATTAGCTAACAGTCGAAAACCGCGTGTATTAAAAACTCTAGTGTAAGTTGGTCAAAACTACACTTCTGTTCATCAAAGACTGTTTCCTAGACCACTAAACCGAATAGCGTAATGATGGCTGTCTAGACAATATCTGCGTTAGCAACCGGAATCAGGTGACAGGCGCACAACAAACTGATTTTCGAGAACTACTGGGCACCATTAAGTTTATTCATGATATCTTGTATATGCGGAATCAAGAACCAGTCAAGCGCCGTAGAGTTACTGGGTGAACGATACCCTCCAAATGGGCGTTAGTCTCTTCGGACATTTTAGGCACCATGCAAGATATTGACACCCAAGGGCTTCTTAGTGGGTGAATGATGGCAAGTTAAAGCATTTTGTCGAGCTCAAAGCGAGCCATCTTAAACTTATTTAACGTCAATCAGTGGTTTTTGGATAACACCCACTGGCCGGTTGTAACTATGTGGTGCTGCACACAACTTGTGGCAGCAGAAATCCAGGTGAACTGGCGGAAAATAGACAGAAATTTATCGATTAAGAAAACGAACGAAGTTAACTTCTCAGAATCGTGATACGCTGAGCTGATTGAAACCTTATCGATCAAAATCCCAGTAGTGCTATTTTTTTTGGTCGTTTGATCGACTAGAAAGCGTCGTGTGGAGTCTACTAGGAGGTCGTAGCGCTGGAGAAGATCGGTACGTTGGCTGCCCTGTTTGCGGACTAGACCAAAATTACAAAGCTGTTATCATCGTCAAAAGTGTTTTCCAACTTGCTAGTAATACCAGTAATGATCAGGATTAGCGTTTGGTTGCGATAGATTAAGCGTATTTCCCTTTGGCTGATGTCTTGGGTCATATTGCGGTTGTTTCAGTCTGAACGTTTTATCTGCAGGACAATTTGAGTATCTGGTTACTACACGTTCGCAATGGAACAGTATTTTTAGTTTATTTGTTATTAATTGTGTAATGTAAATTCCAGTCGTTTCGAACGCTGTTTCTGACATTTTCTCGGATCTGAAAGTTAGTTGAACTAATCTGCCCGTCCGAATCGGTGTTATTAGAACTTGGTACTACACATCATTGAGCGGATCATCCTATATAGCCAGAAGTTGTTTAGTATCATGTCTCTGAACTGGTTAAAATGCAGTGGCTATCGCTGAAGAGGTAAGCATATTTGTTTGTAATTTTACTGTGTTCTGAAGAGAAACATAATAAAAGAGTACCTTCACGTGTACGGACGGGTCCCATAACAAATTAGAAACACTATTTTCCCACAGTATCCACTTGCAGGAACCTGAACCCCAAATGTGGCCACAAGGTTTGTGGTTCACCTCCTATTAAGGTCGTGCATAATTAATAAAAATACTGAAATTTGAACATATAACTTCCAAAGTACTTGGCAAATATGACAGTTGTTTCTACGGCTCTCATATCAAGCATATTCACACTTCATGTCATACGGTGACTTCAATCGATAAACGAGGACGGACCACGGCCTTTATTGATTCATTCACCCGAGCGTAAACTGTACGGAATGCTGTGCGTCCTGCAAAACCTGGGGCTTGTCACTTATCTGTGGCGGTTCATAGGTGTTTCAGTTCCGGTCCTGAGACTTAGCTCCTAAGAACCAGAGTGGTTTCCGCTGAGAAGTTGAATCACTAAGCTATCGTACTCTTGAATAAAGTGCAAATCTAACGGCAGTTGCGTAAATTAGTTTGATCAGTGATACTTGCGAATATTTCATTAGTAAAGTTCGAGCAAAGGTATTTGAAAGCGTGCACAGTTTGATGTCAAATTAACCGACGTTGCGCGTGTGCGAATAGGATATCTAGTGTTGGTTTTCCAGTGGACGGTATATACGCCATGTTGAATAATTTGAAAGTTGGGATTAGCTTGTTGGAAACAATCCCAAATTTTTCTTCAGACCCTGTTGTTGTTGCTGTCTGCATGTCCTATATATTTTAATGTTTCATGTTCGTGACTGAAGAGAGTGAAGGAAATGTTAACATCTCACGATATACGTCTTCTATCGTTATTGGTAGTACAGAAAGATATATGATCATCTGCGTAATGCTATACTACAACCGGTCTGTGCTCGATCGTTGATTCAGTCGTTCTCACTATCTCAACTGATGCGTACAGTAGTGCTATACTGTAATGTAACTCCAGTATGACCGCAGTAAGTTACTCTGAAATTCTTATTCACATAATTGCACCAACCGTTTGATCAGGACTGTACACTGATCACTGGTAAGTGGTAGGGGATTTTAGGTGATACATTTTGTACGTCACACACAATATTAATTGTAGTTTCCGCATTCCTATATACTTTTCAGTCAGCCCCTTTCGAAAGAACCGTTGTACTCGAGTTTCGTTTTCTTTAGAGTTCATCAGGAGTGCATAACCTTGACATGGTTAGATTGAAGTTAACAGGGTAGTTACTGTGTCCTCTCAGAAGGTGACCAAACAGTCGGAGTAATACTCACAAACGAATGTAGCTTAGCGTTCGTGTGAAATAATTCGAGTGTGTCTAACGTGAGTTCACCGGTGCACTGGTCACTACGGTTACCACACGAAAGCGTGGCCGGGGTTCTAATCCAGGCCGAGGCAACGATGTCTCTAGCTGACGAGCCCTAACAAGAGCGAAACTCGAGTGTGGTGTTTCTATTCATAAAGGGCTGTAAAAATCAGGCAGTGCTACCTTCCTTGTTGACGAATATTGCCGGATGAACGTGTAGATCTATAGATGCGCTTCGAGTACACAGATCATTCGGAGCAAAACGAATGTGATAAGTCTCGTTTAAAAGTATGAAGTACAAAACATAAGGGTTTTCAACGACACGTTTTATATGGTGAGGTTGAATGCTCCAATTGTGTCCTTGTAAGATTAGAAAATAATTGTCAGAAATGGAGTCGTATAGTAGTGGTGTAGTGAAAGTGGGCGATCATAATATACTACTCACGCCACTGCCAATCAGTAGTAGGACCAGAGCATAAAGTTTGACATCGAAGTAGCCTCAAGAAAAATGCAAAAAGAAACATTGGAGTGCAACATCGCACAAAATGGTCCTTGCTACTTAAAGGAACTGAGCATGGGCGTCTGTGGCAACCGAGACGATCTGGGCCCAGTACCGTACGCAAATGAGTGTTTTTATTTGTTGTCCTGTTTAAGCGTTTAATCCATATGTTGCTTTCCTGAATAAACAACCCTTATGTCATCCGCGTTCTCGACTCACAAACAGTTGAATATTTTCGTGGTGTTCATAATGTATAAAACTATACATTGAAAAATCTGGGCAACAGAATTCAAAATGTTCTCCGTGTTCTTGATATCTGTGAAAAAAAATAATCCAAGAAGCTTCAGAAGACTGTAAAACCCAAGATCTTAATCAAATTTGTCAGTGGTAATCTCAGTGACACATGCACCGATGTCAGCAATTTTGCTCAAGTATGTTGTTAATATAAGAGCTGCCGTTGCCATGACGTCCAAGACATACTCTACTGTAAATCAATCTTAGGTCAAACGACTATTATACACAGACTCAGTACAATTGAGGATGCGTTGAAGAGTGTCACGCGGTATCGGAAGATTGCGTGGATGAATGTGAGAACGGTTTGACTGCAACGAATGACCCTAAAAGTGATCTTAATTCAGAGATGCTGAAAAACGGCTGCTTATGTTCGATTTGTTTACCGTAAAATTCCAAGAGAAAATTTTGTCTGAACAAATCATGAATTCATAGTGAAATCCAGTTTTTAAAGACAGTCAGTTTAACAAGATAATGTCTTTGCAAAAATGACTCTTTTTTATGTATAATAAAATGATAGATGCATATTAATTTCTTTTGTATACAGAAGTGGGACGATTGTTACAAGAAAAATACGTGGTCAAATTTCTGTAATGGCATCTGGACTTTAAACTTTTTCAACAGAACCGAGTAGTACTGTAATAAAAAATTGTTCCTTCTTCATCACCCAAATGATATTTTTAAAAACGTGAAACGAATGTTGACTCGAAGTTAAGGGGAACTGTCTTTCCGAAAAGCTACGGTAGTCTACGACCATCAGTATAGGCATACTTTCGTGAAATTTCGTTTTCCAAACTGACAACGTTACCGTGACAATCGAGCTAAAAACTGCGGTTGTCAACTTTTAATCACGGATGGATTTGAAAAGTGGGGGTACATGTGGGTTAGATTTAAATAACTATAGCCTGACAATCACTAATTAGCTGAGGATTGAGGAAAATAATTGAACTGAGCATAATTACAGAAACGATAGGAAATCGACTAGTGCATGAGACACGTAGATTAATATACGGGTTGATAAAACTACCATCAACAGTGTCAACATGCACACAATGTGTGTCGGGTATGGTTGGGTCGGGATTGCGCTGAGAGGGTGTGGAGCTGTGGAGTTAGGTGGCCGCTCACGTCCGTTGTTGTTGGTGGGGCATTCGACTCTCGAGGCATGACGTTAGTAATTGTACCGTGTTTCGTGTTTGCGGGCTTCATCACGTTCATGTCTGGGCCTCAAATGCTCGTAGGTAGGCTAACTGGCAAGAGCAGCGCTCGATCACTGTGTGAGTGTGTGCACGGATATGTGGCGCTGATAGCCACAATATTGACAGAAAATGACTCACCATTATCAGTACAGAAAGAAGACATGTTGCGATACGTTAACATTTTGTTTACTCTCATGAGTCGCAAACGTAAAACATTTGTTACATATGACAGACGAATAGAGATATGCAGGAGATGGACAGGCATACCGTCACACCAGTGTATTATGTCATCAACACCATGGGTTGCTTCAACCACTGTTGTGCACTTAGCGCCAGTAGGTGGGTTCTGATCAACATAACTTCGCTAAAAGTCAGTAACTTCGAGTTCTAAGTGAGTCAACCTGGTGACCTGTTATCATGAAGTGTTTATCAGTCGATGATGCGGGGCTTCGATGACCGGATTCATTGGTTCAAGACTATTGTGTCGTGAGTTGCTTTAACCAGTTCTGGACGTGTTCTGCCACTCGCTTAGATAACCGGCGGTCTGTTCTGCCTATATAAACGTCACCGCAATTGCAAGGGAACTGACAGACAACGTGAGAGACAGGATAGTCAGGCAAACCGCATTTACCATTGTGTAGAGCTGATCTCTTGGTGATTTGAACCAAGCATAATTAGACAGCTGCATATGCGTAGAATAGGGCAAATTTTATTTTGTGCCTGATGTTGTTTGCCAGATGATCCCTTTTGAATTGCAAAATTAGAACTATATCTTTCTTTTGAGCTGGTTGCACTGACTCATTGCATTTTTCATCATGCTGTCAATGTCTAAGAACTGTTCAGGATGTCCGTTTGCTAGTAACGTTTTTTTTCGCATTTCTCGTTCCATTTACAGCTTATCAAGGGCGCAAATGAGCGTGGCCGTATGAAGTAAGGTTTTGACCAAACCCCGCTTGTATGTATTAGGGGCAAAACTGGAGAACCGAAGATACTGTCATATTAACATATCGCTAAATGTCTTCTTTCTGCACTGATGCAGTTGTCGAGGGGAACCGAGTGTTTCAACTCGGCGTCAGTCGGGTGAGTGAAGGTGAGAATCTTTCAGCGAAGATCGTGTGTGTGCTCTGGATCGGAATTACTAGAGCTTGGGTTAGACTGTGAAATACGTGATGTCGGTCTGCGTGAACTTTGGCGTTAGCAGAAGGATGTGTGCTTGGATGAGGCAGGTAAAGTCCAGATCTGCTGACAATGTGTGGAGCGAATGAATGACGAGACTGAACCATCAGATATGACACATGGCAACGGGCTATTACGGATTTCCACTATGCAGCCACAACCTCAACCGTCATCATCATCATCATCATCATAGACAGCAATACATCAGTGGTTCACACTGATGCTTAACTGCCACACAACCATGAAGAAGAAGAAAAAAACCCTATTTAAGAAGAGAAAAAACAAAAGGGAGAGGGTAGGGGACCTAACCACTAAAAATAGCTACGTCTACATTCAAACATACAACATCAAGGCGCCTACACCTTGCAAACAAACAACCAAGCTGTAAGTGAAAGTAAGGCGTCATCAGCAAGACAGCTTCCTTATGGCTTTCACTGCCCCGCGTCATTAAGTGCACTCACTTCACAGACAACTCGGCCAAACAACGACAACATTCACGCCACTGAGCTCGGTTAGCTGCCATCTCCCCTAAAGTTTCAAGCCACCGACTCTGTGAGTCGCGAGGGCCTTAGCCCGGAAGACGAACTCGATCGACAGTAGCCAACCCCTTCGTGAACGATTTCATTTGTCTACGCCAGGTCATCATCTGTCCACCTCGCACCTTACGCCAATCGGCCGCAGCGTCGGCAAACAGTGTTCGGTGTGACAAACGACTAGCTGGCATCCTTAGTACATGACCTAACCACCTAAGTCTGTGCAAATGTAAGGACTGGACGAAAGAACTCGTTTGACAATCACTGCCAAACACCCGCTTTCTAACCTCCTCGTTGCTTACTCGTTGGGGCCACCCGATACGAGCGATTGACCTCAACCGTCGCATTACATTGTGTATCACTTCAGATATCACTCACTTCGTTCAGTCATACTTTGAAAGTATTCCAAGTTGTTTCAATCAAAAAAGGTACTGGCAGTGAATTGGATATGAACACGTTAAAAACGAGCGAATCTATTTAAACCAGAACGTTGATGGTATTGATTATTACATTAAAGTGAACTGAGCGTGTATTGCAGAAGTCTAGTTTACGGTGCTCGCAACCAAAACACCTGAGCATCACTGGCCTAGGCTGTGTCATCATACCGTCCAAAGATCGTCCATCGTGCGGAATACTGTTTACTTGAGCTCCCGGGGATGATAACTGTCATAGCGGTCGTGTGGTCGAAGACGCAGGCCAAGCACTCCCTACCCGTAAAACCAGCATAAACTTTAATGACAGCTGAGTTGGATAAGATCAAAGAACACTGAGTCAAAGGATCTATTCTGGAAGGTTTAGTGCGCTATCACCTTCGGTAAGTAATAATCACATTATTGAGTAGTAACGCCTTTATACTGGGTCACAATATCATGTAATGGTTACCAAATTCTGTAGCACTCACGTGGTGAGAGTTCGGTCACATATGAGAAAATCGCTTGTCATCGTCCACCAGACGGCGACTCACAAAAAGTTGAAATTAGCCAGAAAAGCTAATCAAGCATACATCAAAGAGCTTAAAAGATATGCATTATTGTGTGAGGGCATTACTTTATGACGAAATCCTAGTTTTCAACCCTCAACATAAACAGACGGCAATGCCTTACGAGGCAAATGGGCAAGTTAGTCGGACTGAAACCTGCGAGATTGTTTGAGTTGAGTTCTACTATCTTTCGGCAGATGAGGTATTCAATATGATAGACACTTACCCCTTCCCTTTTGGTATTTTATTGTGTGTTTTGTATCACCATATTGACCAATTTCGTTCATTCTATATATATATATATATATATATATATATATATATATA
>JTDE01002798.1:27335-79282 GCA_014338405.1 Paragonimus skrjabini miyazakii | reverse complement strand
CGTCTCGGTGGCCGCCGTTGTGATCCGTTCCTTGATGAACTGCCACATACCCTCAGGGGTAGTGGATACAGGAACGCCGTGCAGACGGGTGACAACTGCACATTGAAAAGCAATCTTCGTCTCGCAGTTCTCCAGTCGTTTGATATCCAACTTCTGCCCTTGTCCGGATGATCTACAATAGACAGACTTGTGTACATGGATAAATAATTTAGTCCTAACCAATCTGTGATCGGTGGTACATTCAGCGCCGCGCATCACTCGCGTAATACGCACTTCAGGAATGTCGCGCTGTCGCACAATCACGTAGTCAAGCAAGTGGTGATGGCCGCTTCGTGGATGGGTCCAAGTCGTGATATCGCTCACATTCAGCTGAAATCGGGTGTTCGTGATAGCCAGTTTGCGAGTAGCACACAGGCGGAGCAGACGATCACCGTTCTCGTTCACTGAACCAATGCCATAGGGTCCAAGGACTCCCGGCCAAGCTACCGAGTGGCGCCTGACACGAGCGTTCAAGTCACCCAAGACAAACAGTCGATCAGTCACAGGCACCGACCAGATTGTGGCGGACAGCTGATCATAGAACTAATTCTTTTTATTATCAGTGTAACACACAGTTGGACCATAAACACTAACAAATGCAGCACACTTACCTCGACCGAGTCGCAGGCGCATAGACAGCATTCGAGGGCTGATGCCGTACGGTTCGCCTATCATCAAAGCGTTGATGCGATCAGTAACTGCGTAACAGACACCATGCTCCCGAGCACCGTCTGTCGGGTAAATTATCCAGTAGAAGGTGCACCCGGCACCTGCTTCCCGTAACTTACCTTGATCCACAAGCCTTGTCTCGCTCGAGGCTGCTACTTCAATACCATAGCGATGCAGTTCCATCGCGATCACTGCAGTACGCCGTTCTGGCCATCCTTTGGAGCTGCTTTGATCCAGCAGCGTGCGCACATTCCATGCACCAACACAGAGCGTCTTGCGTCCCCGTGCCTGTTTCAGGTTGCTCTTCGGGTTACTGAAATTTTAGTCAGCATTATCCGCTCGGGGATTAATACTGCGGGGACGGTATGAGGGTGAGTGATTGGCAGTACCATATTTTCGCCTATCCACCCTACCATGTGCAGCAGGTAGGGCGACCCGGTTTAGCCTGCGCGACGGCCGATGCAGTATGGTGTTTGGTTTATGTTGTATTATCATGGGTTTTATGGGCTTAGGTTACTGCCAGGGCGCCCAGACCCAGACAGGAGAGCGATTAGGGCGCTAAACCAAAGCCTTTGGCTCAGAAGCCTGTACCGCAAGGCAGCAGGTGACACACGCACACACACGCAGCAGCATCAACCATCCAGAACAGGCTCGACAGTCACAATCCAAGACATTCGGTACATTCACATAGAGACAATACTGCACAGACAAACCAACCACACATACTGCGCAGACAAACCAATCACGCATACAGAGAATCAGATCAGGGAGAAAAAAATTGACAAACCCAACCGAAACACAACACACTGACACCATACACAATGAACACCTCACAACGGACGCATCTGCTTTTTTGTCCGGCTGCTCCCCTTTGGCCAATATGGCATGGTTGAATCTGCAACGACCGAGGTCGCAGTCAGCACAGCCCTCCGGACCAAAACAGCACACAAGCCTGACCACCACGCCAAGGTAGCAGCACATCTCATTATGAGCTTGGATTTGTATGTTTGTATCTAGACAGCCGACTGGCGTCATTGCAGTCTGCGTCTAATATACCTTCTGAATCTCTGGCACAAACTCAGGTGTACATGAGCTCTTTGATGATTCATATGAAATTCGTCTGCTTTGGTGTTCCTACCCAATCTATATCTGAGAATTTGTCAACAATTCTACTTTACTTTCAAATAACTGCCGGTCGATTTTGTTTTAAGTGTTACATAACTGGAGTTGAAAAGAATGTTTGACGGAAACCTAGCTTGCGAACCGTGAGTTCTCCCTATGCTGTTTAGATACCCATATAACCAATTTTCTCGAAAGCCAACGTAATGACTTCTGTAGTTGTTAAACCGTTAGCACACACTGAAACGGATGCCATCAATCACATACTTTGGGTGTTTAACAGGTGGATAACCAAATGGTTCTTAATCATCAGTCAACTTCCGAATAGTGTGCTTTTCTGCAATATTTATAAGCTGAGAAATTGGCTTCAACGTGACACCCATGAAACGAAAGGAGGCTGCGACTGGTATTAGGCAGTTCAGAGAACGAAAGTGTAAAAAACGATGGAGGTAATTGTCATAAAACAACTAAGCGACAAAGTATGACAGTCACTAAAGTCGTTCTTGCCCAGGTGTCATAACATTTACTTCCGTGCACTCGATGTTCATTCCACTCATTATTAATCAGATACACTGGACCACGGCGGTCCACTACCATATACGGTCCGCTTCACTTCGCCAGGAACTTCTTAAATCCGGGTCCTGTTGCGTCTGGATTCCGCCGGTCTTTGTATTTTACCTTCCAACCAATTTCAAACACAACATTTCGATCCGACAACTTTGCAGTTGACTGCTCCTTAGAAACTTCTTTTGCGTTCCTCAAGTTTTGGTTGACCACTCTCCGAGCTTCTGCTGATTCACACATGCTTATCCGTCGGTCTCCCTATAAACCAATCTCTTGATCGACTGGCAGGCGTGGCACGCGCCCGTACATTAGTTCAAACGACGATTTCTTCGTTGTCCTTTGAAACAAACAACGGTGGGCCGAAAGAATCAGTGGTAGTGTTTCCTCCCAGCTCCTTCCTTTCGCCGCCAACCACTCATTGATTGTGCAATTTATTCGTTCCGTCAGTCCGTTCGATTGAAGATGGTACGGCATTGTACGAATTTTCTTGAATCCCAAACGCTCAAAGCAATTCCGAAACCCCTCACTTCCGAAGCAGGGACCTTGATCAGTCAATATGTTTCGCGGTATTCCATGGTCTGCAACTATGTGATTCATCACAACCCTGCCCACATTGCTTGCACGCTGATAGGATACAGCGGGTGCTTCGATTCATCTTGTGAAAGGTTTTCTCATGATTATGATGCACTGATTTCCAGAAATGGTTACTGGGAAGGGACCCATCACATCCACTGACCATAACTCCCCAAATTCACTGAACGGAATTGATAGTGCAGGATACTGTTTGGGACGGTGAGTGCTCTTAGGCAGCTGACATTGCTGGCACGCCAGCACATAAGCGTTGACATTATCCCTCATTCCCGGCCAGTATGCATTTGTTTCAGCACTTCATAAGTTCGATGACATCCCGTATGAGCCAACAATTGTCTCTCTCAACCCCGTCGGTATAACAGGCACGCCTATTCCATCTCGCAGTCGGCGCATTAAAATTCCCACACTATTCAACCGCAATTCCGACCAGTACATTCTGAAAGCTTTCAGTTCCAGATTCCCCTTGTCTTCTGGCGGTTGTTCTCCCGATAGAAGTTGATCAATCACCATTCGGATTGTTGGGTCCGCCCTCTGCGCTACTTGTAACTTTCCGGGATCGTTCTCCAGTTCAATACTGTCGACTCTGATCACGTCCTTGTGAACTTAATCCACATGCTGCGTTCGGGAAAGCAGATCGGGAACATAGTTCTCTCTTCCAGCTACATGGCGAATTGTGAAGCCAAACTCCTGTAATCGTAACGCCCAACGAGCCAGCTTCCCTCGGGAATTCTTTGCCGATCTAATCCACCCCAACGGCTTGTGGTCAGTCTCCATATGGAGAATTCGGCAGAGCAAGTACGGTCTTCAGTTTTCCTGTGCCCATACGATTGTCAAACGCACCTTCTCTGTCGTTGAGTAGTTTCGTTCGGTAGGAGTTAATACTCGACTGGCATATTCTACAATACCGTCTTCCTGCTTCAGTACAGCTCCGATTCCCACATCGCCCACATCCGTCGCAACAACGAAGCTCTGTCCAGTGACTGGCAACTTCAGGATCAACTGTCCCTCCTTCATCAATTGCTGGATCTTGACGAACGCTTGATTGACCTTTTCTGCCAAATGAAGTCGACAATCCTTCTTCAGAATTTCGTACAACGGGCTGGCCAGCTCATTGAAGTTTTTTGATGAAGCGACTATAGAACCCGACGCGACCGAGAAATTGTCACAACTTCCTCTTCGATGTTGACACCAGGATGGCCTTGATCGAAAGCAGTTTCTCGGGAATTGGTTGGACCTCACTCTGACCGACCTTGTGACCGAGTAGTACTACCGTTCGTTTCGTCAGTTGACACTGCGAACTGTTGATTCGTAGGTCGGCTTTTTCAATCTTCTGCAACACAGCTGAAACGTGTCCGCAATGCTCCGTCTCATTTCCGCTGTAGATGACGATATCGTCTCTGTAGACGACAGTATTTTTCAGTCCATCCAGCACCTTCAACATCAGTCGTCTGAAAGTGAACGGGGCACCTAACAGTCCGAACGGCATACACTTGAAACGATATTGCTTTTATCCCACTGTGAACGCCGTTTTGTCTCAGTCCGATTACTTGATTGGAACCTGCCAATATCCAGACCGCAGATCTAGCGCTGTAAATATCTTGGCGTTCTGTAGCTTGTCAAAAATTTCTGCCACGGCCGGGACTGCTACCACTTTATTGACTGTAATCTTGTTGAGTCTCCTGAAGTCGACACAAAATCGAAATTTCCCATTGGGCTTCCCCATCAACAGAACAGGAGAATTGAACGGGCCATCAGCCTCCGCAATGATTTCCCCGTTCAGCACGTCTTTCACTTGTCACTCCATTTCCGGTTACAGTTGGACCGGAGTTCTTCTGAGCCCGATTGGTCGAAATTGGTCTGGCTTGATGGGGATTTCATGCTAAGTCCAGTCACAGTAGCCATATGGGTCTTGATCCGTGGTGAACAGCTTTCGGAAGTTGCATATCACTTCATTCAGCAACCGATTGTCACAGGCTGGTATTGATCCAGGTGCGTCCGCTCCAATTTGTCCAAGCCGAGGTTTGCATTTTTTCGATAACGGAACCACTCCATATTTCGTTACGAGTCTATCATGCTTCAAATCAATCACAGCCTCAGCGCGGTCAATAAAATCCTATCCCAATATAGTTTGGCGTGCATTGGGGAAATGACGAAAGGTTGCTTGACTACGTGACCATCGATTCCGACATCATGCTCCGCCCCGCCCGTAACTCTGAGTGTTAACTCATCGAATGTTCGAACGACCATCGCACACGGTTGAATAACGTTTCCCGTCCTCGGTCCAATCAATGAAATCGCGGCCCCAGTGTCCATCAAACAGTACTCCGACCTGTCATTTATTTTCAACCTAGATTGAACTGCCATCTTATCAACTGTCCATATGTGGGGAATGGCACTTTTTCCCAAGAATTCGCCGTATTCACCAAGAAAGATTGATTCTTCAGTTTTGGGGAACTTGAACGCACGCCGGAATTCTCAAACATCTGAGAAGTTGCGCTCGCCTCTCATTGCTCCGTTTAGTGGCCTATGCCCAATGCAGCCCAAAACTTATAAATACAGTTGCTGTAAATTACAATTTTGCCTTCAGACTGAGCAGCAAATAAAGCTCGTTTGAATGCCGTCTTTGTCCCTAATTGTTGTGGGGTTCTAAATTGCTAGAGTTGAAATCCGATACTTGCGTTCTGATTTTCATACCGTTTTGCGATATCGTTGCGTTCGTTCTTGATAGAGATACTGCTCGTGGTCTTTGCGTTTCTTCTTGCCTTTCTCTACCAGGTGGGGTCTTAACATCCTATTACCGGATCTCCTTTGCCAGACAGAAGACGATCATTTTATCGTTTATTTAACTATAGCTTTTTCTTACCAAGTTGGCAAACTATTCGCCAGTGTCTTCATCTCCCGCATCTATAGCAGACGTCGCCACGGTTCTCCGCCCTACTCATCTTTAAAGCCGCCACCTCTTGAGTCAACTTTTTCACTACGGTTCGCAGGTCATTCAGTTCACTTGGTTCATTTGTCTTCAACTCGTTGATTGTCGGGGAGTTTTCTGTCAGCAGTTGTCGAGCAGCGTCAACCAGCTGTTCCAATGTCACCGGATGTGTGATGAGAGCCACCCTGAGCTGATCCCGCACTGTTGGTGGCATTCCCTCCAAGAACTGATCTGTCAGCATACGCTGTTCCGAATCCTGATCTAAATGTGGCAGGGCTTTTGACAACGCTGCCCGCAGTGACACGGCATACACAAGTGCGTTACCTTCTGGTCCAAGCCGGGCGCGCTTGAACCGCCGCATTGCCTCCTGGCAGTCGGTGGGGCTGCAGGACCTGGCGATCAGCGTATCCTTCGTGACGGCCCACTCCAGCTTCGCTGGGCCTCCTCACGCCATATCTAGCACCGCTTTCCTCCTGCTCTTGAACAGCATCAGCAGTGCCGCCAGCTTCGCTCAGTCGGCCTTAACTCCGACCGTCTCAGTCACGTTCTTGAAGTCTTCCAGGAAGCTCCGGACGTCTCCATCCCCGAACGGCTACGGCCATTGGATCTTCATCCATCAATCCTTGTCACGGCACCCAATCTTGTGAGCCACGAACACGGATGACGTAAGGGTTGTTTATTCGGGAAAACAATGTGTGGGTTATGCGTTTCTACAAAATAACAAAATACCCACTCATTTGCATACGGTACTCGACCTAGATGGTCACGATTGTCACAGAGGCCAATGCTCAGTTACTTCACGTTACCTTACGTATCAAGAACCATTTCATGCGATGCTGTACTCCGATGTTCACTCTTGTATTTTTCCCGCGGCTATTTCGATGTAAATTTATATGCTCTGGCCTTAATACTGAATAGCAGTGGTGTGAGTAGTATATTACGATCTTTCCTCCTTACTATACTTACATCGCAGTTTTTATACTATGCTTGGTTTAAATATTAAGTAGGCAAACTATTTCTAATCTAACGAAAGACGGTAATGTTTTTCTGGGGACAGCTAAAAAACAATCTTTAAATTCGTTTCGAAAAAACACATCAGCTATCTAAACATCGCCACTCACCTGTGTTTTGCCTGGTTAACCCGTTAATTGTTTTACGTTCAATCTAATCTGTTTTCACTTCCTATGTCCATTTGCACCTGTACGTTCTAAGGATACTTAACTCGTGAACATAGACTGTGCTTATCACGTCACCAACTCTTGGGTGTTTATCACAAATTTGTGAATGTTTTTCCCCTCTTTACGAACGACAACGGACTAAGAACTGTAGTTCTTATGTATCCTCTAGTTGCAGCGTCTGGGGGCGTGTCGTAACTACGGCAGGCAGATCAGATGTCACCTGGTACGGCTTGAGCCATTTCACTCCGAGAGTTACTGAGCCCAGTTGTCCTCATGCAAATCGAAGAGTAACAATCACAGTATCCTATTCCGGGAGTATTTGTAGTGGCTCAATCACGATCCCGAGTTGTTTGTTGTGTGTTACGTAAAATAAGTCCATGCTGTAAGTTCAAGTCGTGCATACGCCATTGAAGATGATTGCATGCCGTTAGCTGGATACATATGGCCGTGCCTATCTGTTCTAATGCATTTCCATTAATTCCTGCCAGTGCGCCGTATACAGGTTATTTCCAGTTCGTTTGCACGTTGAACAGCTGGTGCATTAACCTCCCTAGCTAGCCTTGTTCAAACAATAACAGCTGAATCTTCCAATCGTTCATCATCTTGCTCCGTTTCAAATACTGAATTGCTTATAACTGCTACCTTGTACACTTTATTGGTGTCTGTGTATCCATACCTTGTCTAGATTTATTTGAGCCCTGACTGACTGTTCCTTCATCGAAAGACGGCGCATTCGTTTGCTTCTTTATGGAAAGTTGTATCGCCTGTAAATATTAAAACTTGATTTCACGTTTTCTGAGTCATATGATCTCTTAGCTTTGAGTGTTTACTTCATGAATTAATGCTGTTTGTATCAGAACTGTAAAACAACACCTGTGTTTATCGACTTGGTGTACTGATAATGTAAAATTCTACAACAGTTAGAAGGGTCGTGTGACTGACCATAATTTTATATCGATCACGAGAATGTTGGTAAATAAGTGAGGCCAAGAAGTTGTTTTGTACATCACGAGGGAAGGAATTTCAAATATTGGCGCCATCACATTCTCATTAGTAACAGGATTAGTACATATATTACTTAGGATGTGAAAAATGTGACCAAGTGTACACGATTAGGGAGTTTCTATTTTACAATAAGAGTAACAAGAGGTTCAGAATATTATGGCCCAGTCGCTTACTGAACTCCAGAGAGATGGGGTTAAAGATGATTGACATTCGGACGCGTTTTGGAAGAATGAAACTAGGAATGTGCACAATTTCATTCGAATAACTGTAGAGGGCGTTAGAAGACGAATGAGGTGGTAGGTGGGTCGTGTTTTACACAACACGAGGTACTTGCACAAAGGATAATGAGTCAAATTTCACTAACACTGCTGCGAAAGGACTGTTCACAACGGTCCAAACCGTCTGTGAGTCAGTTGACGATAATTTGGGTTCAACGGAGGGGACAGTTTGTCCAGGTAGCATGGGTTAGCGGAACAAATATATTCCACATCAGGCGTAGACTTAATTGGAATGTTCGGTGAACAAGTGCTATCAGATGCAGTCACTTAGAGTGAGCATGTATTTGGATATTGAAGTAACCGAGAGAAAAATGCAACAAGAAACATTGGAGTGCAGTGTGACATGAAATGGTTTGTTAGGCATATAAAAACTGAACATTGACAGCTGTGATGTTTTGGGATTAATTTTGTATGCAAACGAGTGTACGTTTGTTGTCGTGTTGAAGCACAAAACCCATGTAATATTTTCGTGAATTAACAACCCTTACGTCATCCGTGTTCTTGGAATCCAACAACTGTACGGTGGAATGTAGCTTCACTAGTTATTCGGTGCCAGTTACGATTACAGAGTCCGCAGGTAGCTGTGCAAATGTTATTTTGGATAAGACGCTGTTCATATGCTCCTAGTAAATGTCATATGACGCAGCGCGATGGAAAACGTTTGCACGTTGGCTAACAAACTCAGATCCGATTAGACTATCTGTGATCTCCCAGTGTGAAGTTGAACCTTTCCACATATTGAATATTCAAAATTTTCTGCGGAAGGCAGACACTTTATGGTTAGATAAAGGCGTAACATGGTAGAAGTATGATTACAGAACGAAAGCTGCTACGTTATCGCATATACCAACTAGTGTTTTGTGTGTCTTCCTGAACAAAGGAAACAAAATTAATGCTCTAAGATGTCAGAAGGTCGTGCAGCAGATCTTCTGTCTGCTCACACTGTAGGTGGGTGGACAAAGTCGTCTCTGTTTCAAGGTAGATCCTTGACTCCTGTATAGTGTTTAATCATTCACAGTATACCAACTTTGTTAAGTTTCTGGTCGGCTGCATTTCAACAGAAGTCACACGATCTCTCACTCTTGGCGTTCTCGTTTTAGGTTACAGCCTCACAACTTTCTTATACGCTTAGTCAGCCATGAACACTGGTCACCCAACAAGGCGAATACAGTGAAATGAGAACAGTTGTGTTAGGTTTTGCAGTCTGGGGACTGCAACTGGAAGTGCTTCAATACAGCTGACAACTGCAATGCCTACCAAAGTAAACGCATGTCATTTTGACATAATTCGGTCTTCATGAATAAAAAAGAGATCGTACTCGGAAAAACTAAACGGCGTGAAATTTCAGCATATATAAACGAAATATTCCCGGATTCCAATCAAGTTACTTTCAACGGGTCTGAAAAAGCCGTTTTGTGCCGACAGTAGTGTGGATCCAACAAAGAAAAACAACTCACTCTAAAATTATTGGCAGTCCTCTGTGTCAGGAGACCAAAAACTGTGAGGTATATTCGGAAGCAAATATATGTTTTACGTGAGACGCATTTACAAACAAATCAAACACTGGAAGCAAAAACCTAAACGTCTTGGATTACTGATGAGTAGTCGGGGATTTGGTTAATTTCAAGTTGGGCATCACCCACAATTGATCGCAGCTGTCGCATTCCTATAGATAGTCTATGGGAATGCGACAGCTGCGATCAATTGTGTGTGATGTTCAACTTGAACTAAACGGCTGGGCCTTGCAAGATCACGTCTATGACCTTTTTGTCTTTCTGATAATTTCTGACGGACAACTGACAGTAAACCATTTCTCAGGTTAAGCGTTCTTGTGGTCAAGACATTTTTTGTCGTGACGACCCCAAGAATGAAGATTATCTGGCCGCAGTAGTCTGAAGATGAAGACGGTCTGGAATTCCTTGAGGACTTTGTGAACTCGACCGAAGTAATGGAAGCCAAAACCGACTGTAAGAATTTGGATGTTTTATGGACATTAGCAAAGGACAGGATAAAGGTGACATTAAGTACAACGCGAAGATGTCTTCCTAAGCCGGAGTGGGCTGTTACGAAAAGGGTGCTGGTGGCTACAATCAACTGGAGACAGTAGACTGATATTTCGGACACTGTCGGATGATAAGTGGATCGTAAGAAAACCATGTTCTCGGTGGACAACTGAAATTAACAGTTCAGTTGCATGCTACTCTGGTTATTTGGTGAACCGTCCACAGTTTGATCAAATTAAATATTTTCTAATAACATAGCGCGAATCTGGCTACGTTTACCGTCCAACAAAGACCTACGTAGAAAGTATCAGTACAGACATGATAATTATTTGAATATCGCAGCATCACTATGTGACGGCTATTAAATATCTGGAACATCTGTTTGATAAATGCACAAAGGACATACATTTACGATTACTAACAATCAAAAAAGCCGCCGAACGGCAATCGAGCATGGCGAAAAACCCTCCACTTACCAATGAGCATGATAAATCCAACATCTTCAGGCAACTTCTCAGCAGTGATTGATTGCCAATTCGGCTCCATTTCTCGTGTAAGCTGCATCATGGTGTCAGGGTTGTTTTCCAACACCATTTACTTGAGTTGCCTTCAAATTATAATAACGAAATTCAAACTTGGAGACTACGGAGTATGTTCTTTTGCTTTCATCTTCAAGCCTGCCTCGTGGAAAACGAAACACCCACATATTTCTTTGCAGATTTCGCGAGCTGCTTATGAGCTCCATCGTTCTGGAACGAAGGTCGACAGCACTCAACCAGTTAGTGCTCATTAGCGACTGACGTTACGATTGATTTTTACACTTCAGATGGGTTTGGAAAACATAAACTTATCAGCCACAATTCACACGAAGAAATACTTTCCGCTTATTCTACTACCCCCAATACCAGCTTATAGCACCATACACTGGTTTTATCAGATAGTCTTTCCAATCACATGTTTGTTATTGGAAGTTCAGTGATGTGAGTGATTGATACAAAGTTTCAGGGCAAAGAACATTGTCAGCGCCAACGATTGCTCAGTACAGTGAAATAACTGTGTTTTACGAACGCTACGTTGAAGACACCTTGGTTTTACTAGCCATAAACATTTTACCACGTCCTATAATGTCATAACCTCTTTACACCCTTATTTGACTGTTACTTTTGAAACGGAATTCAATAATATATGACGATTTTCAAAAGTTTCAGTAACTGCACACTTCGATGAGAAGTTGCACTGCTCTCTTTATCGCAGATCCACTTGGTATGGCCACTATACTCGTTTTACCAGTTTTGCGCCGGTCGACTGTAAACGCGGGTTAGTCGCACGATTGCTCACTCCAGATCGTCGATTTTGAGCGACCGTTACGCTAGCTCTGGGAGAGAAGGTCTTAACGAGGATATGTAGCGTGATAACTGATAGTAAATGTCTTTTCATAGTGATGACACTGACGTTTCGATGCGTTCTCTACTCGTATTGATCAATAGTCGACAACGCGGGCCATAACACTGCTGTTCAGCTTCCTCTTCCTTGCTAACCGAAGCACATTTCACTGTTGCAATGGTCACACTAGCACCAACCCCATGCATCAGAGTCATCCAGATTAAGTTTAATAGAATCTGTGGTTGGCACACCCCCACTACATTATCCACGAAACGCTCATATCCGCTCGTTCTAAATGACGGTAAATTTACACCTGATTTAGAACTTAGAGATATGGCGATTCGACTGACCTCGTCCGAAACGGACAGGTTGGTGTTTCGCTCCCCGGAGCTATCACGGTGAACTTATCACCATATCCCCAGCGCATTTATCCGTATTTTTTCCTAACTATTCTTCTGTAGTCTTCATGTACACGTTCAGGTGTATTACCCCTTTAACGTGTGTTGCATACTGCAACATGTTCTGTCGTTCATAACCTTTTGCCTCATATATTTCATGGGTCAGTATGTTTATTCAATCAATACCAAGCACGATGCCTGACAGTCAGCACTCGGCAAGATCAACGATTTTAACTGTACTAACAACGTTAGTGTCAGTAAGACCCACACACTGTTTTGTCAATTGTTGGATCTAGTTCTTGGCCACAAACACTGTCAGAACAATTACACACTTGAATGCGATGCATCGAGGTGAATGACCACTCAGTGCTGAGCAACATTTTGAACAACATAACAACACCAACTAAACATCTGCATGGTTGTGAAATGACCCTTATTTCTTCTTCTTCTGCACTGTCTTGATCTAATGTTGTTTACCGAATTAATGCAGATCTGACCATGGCAGATTCTGTGCTTCTCGTAATACATGAGATTCTACAGTTCACCTCTAGGTATTGTTTATTGAAACGAAGTTTTCAAATATAATGTGACAAAACTCGTACTGTTAAATGTACACATTGGGCACAGTAGTTTTTAATGGTTCCGATGTCATTATGTAGTGATTTATGAGGCCGGAGGTGTGATTATCCCAACACTCGGCGGAATACCACAGCACGTGGGGGTTACGTCCAAAAGCCCACAGCCAGAGGATCAGGGACGGTGTGGGCGACCGGATAAATCGTCGTTCGACTGGATCGGACCAACAGGCAAGACATGGCAGGCAAAATAGAACGGACGACCAGATCGAAGACGCGATTATTCCAACACTCAGAGGAATATGTCGACACGGTCGTGGAATACGGTCGAAGCTCAGAGTGAATAGATGGCGGACAACGTGAGCGACCGGACATGTCACCGCTCGACGAAATCGGACCAACGGGTGAAGAATGGCGGGCGGAAAAAACCCCGATAGAAGGCACCGATCACACAAACAAACCGGCCAGAAGTTCACATGACCTGTGAGAAGAAACCGGGGGTGCCGTGGACTGGAATTCCGACTCATAAATGCGAGCGTGCGCGTAGCATAGTAACTAGCGCGTTGGACAGTAAAGATTGTACTTTATTACAACTCAACTTAGAGTATGCATGAAAAGTCACGATTGCAAATCTGCTGTTTTCAGTTATTCTCATCAGGTATCTAAATGTACGGGTGTTTGGACGTATATATAAAACTGTAATATGGTTGTACGCAATGATAATAATCATGGAAGCTGTAGAGGACTGTCTAGCCGGGTAGTGGTGGGTTTGGTTGTGTGTATATGTGTTGTCTCTACATTTCCTTTCGCAAGGGTACCATCAAATACTGGGGTGTCTGTGATTTTCTACCTACCCTTTTTTGAGCTATGTTGGTGTACTGAATGATGAATCGTCTGTCTGATCTTTTCGTAGTTCAACTTTCAGTTTTGTTTCTCAATTTTATCCTCTCCAGAATGCACTAGCATACACTCGCATACTGAAATGCTTCTTGTATTACATTTCACACATCTTTCTTCCTAGTATAGATCTTGTCATTGCAGTCTCTCTCTGTTTATTTTCCGAGAGTTAAGGGTTTCCTTTTCGTGCTAGCCATTCAATTGGCTAACCAACATTGGCCGGCTGGACACAAAGGCCTCGTTCACACACCTACTGGTCTTATTCTTTCAGGCTTACACTGGATACGTTGTATATGAGTGGAACCGCCAGTAGTGCAGTGCAAGCCACTTGGGTTGATGGTTTAAAGCACAGGCGTCCGTTGGCTTCAGCCACTGTGACAGGCTAATCGGTTTCAGATTTCGCTAACCGTTGTGTTTACATGAAACATATGACCGGTATATGATAATTTGGTTATCGTGTTGATGGATAATTGAGATTCACACGGTTTACACACAGCAGGTGTAGGACATTTACGAATTTCTTTTGGTCGCACAACTTGAAGCTGTGGGGTCTGATTGCGATCGTTTCTGCTGTATAACCTCTGCGTATAATCGCATTCCAGTCTTATTTGTAAGTCCAATAAATTCTTTGTAACCGCATAAGTTTGATGGAAATGAACGAGAACCGTTGTCCGCAATCTTGACTTTTCGTGATTACTGGATTGAATTTAGACATCTGGTAATTTTGCTAGGGCAAAATGAGAACTGCTGCTCGTCGACACGAGTGAAACAGACAACTGAAGTCAAAATGTGAAGACCTTGTTCATAGATGACCTAATCTAAGATAGTATGCTAAGATTGGCTCCGTTAGGTACAGTAATCAGTCACAAATTGTAATTCCTTTTTTGGGGAACGATCCTTACGATAGACTGAACACGAGCATACTCTCTTGCGACCTCTACTCATAACAAGTTTTACTAATGAATTGTGGTTATACGTGTGATTAAGGAATGAAGAGTCACAGCCCCATGATGTGGTCATTTGATTTTGCTGCGACGATGTTTGCTACTTTTTCAACCAAATCTTTAGAAATAAAATGATGTCAAGTGTCTTTGTTGCTAAGATGTGCAATTAATTCTGTTGGCTAACCAAACTAAACGAGTACTGTGTACTCTATAAAAATTGTCCGCCGACTGCATTTCTTTGGCTATCAGTTCATGTCCATTTGTGTCAAATTTAAACCTTTTTCGATTGTGTTGCTTCGCTTATGTCTGTTGTGGCTGGATATACGGTCTACGAGCAAGTAAACGGAAACGGGATAACAATCAATAAAATGGCGGATAATGGTATGACGAATAACGGTAATGAACAACGAGTACGGTCTATGCGCAGTCAGTTAGTCTCTCCCCACCCAACCCATCCACCTGAGGTTACGGCATGGAAACAGAAAAAAAGGACTGGCATTCAAACAGAGCTTTTTTATGTCGCTCAGCCCGAAGACAACATGGCCACAAACTCGTGCGTATGTATAGGGTTTGGGACTAGCAACAAGCAAGGTCAAAGGCAATGGACCACACAAAACTCTAGACAATACAGTCTAGGCGTGTAGCCGGGATGACAACAACAATCGTCACGAGGGCTTAAGTCGATCGCGAGGACCGGAACAGTGCACGACCATGGCAAACGTGAAGGTCTTTCACAAGTTAACTTTGTTGCTCTTCTTGTCATACAACATTTTCGGGGAACTGGCGAATTCCTCGACAATGTCAGTTAGACATTATGACAACGGTACCATCGCTGACACATGGTCTGGTGTAACGCGTCTGTCTACTAGCTGGGTAACTTGCGAATGATGGGTTTTCGAACGGATATATTTACTTGTACACTGGACCGACTTACTATTTTTGTGATGCATGTGTGTGGGTAAACATTTGTTCACAGTTTCACTGTCCTACTATTGTGGCTGAGTAATTTACTCTTGAAAAGAACTTACGAAGACTGATTATGTCTTTAAACTCTCAAACCGGTTGGCTTCTGAGCTGAGTTGAACATGATTATCCATATGATGGATCATCATCATGATGACTGTGGTGGTGGTTGTATCGTCAGTCTCTTTAGTCCAATCGACACCATTTCCAAACTGTACTGAATAATTTCCGAATAGGACGGGGTGATATTCCGACATTCACGGAATATAGTTCTGAAGTTTTCGGTATGGTGGGAGAGTAGTCCTTAGCTGTACTGATTAGCTTTTCAGTCGGTTTATTAACTACCAAAGGATGAACATAATTTCCTTATGAACACTGATGAATTAGAATGACTACATTCGTCCTTACCGTCCAAGCAAGCATTTCGGAATGCTGCTCAACAGCATCAATTACACTGTCTTCAAATTGAGAATTGTGTTGCGATTCCAGCTAGTCCGCTTGATAATTCTCATGCCAAAGGTTTCCCAACTTGGTAACCACGCGGTTCACAAGTGAGAAAGATTTTAAATGAACTTGCAAACAAACTTTATTAAACGATTCACTTACTGTATAACAGGCAGACGAATGCGGGTCAAGGCGTTAGGGATGCGAAAGCTAGAGAATCCTCAGTACGACCGTACAGCAGCCGCCAGAGAAGATGAGTGTCTAAGAAACTTCAGTCAACCTAGAGAATTCAACCAACCGTTGGAATGATTGCATACCATTTTCAATGGAAAACATCGGAACACTGTTACAGCACAAGATGTTTTCTGTAAACATGGAGATAATGTGGACATAGTATGCAGCAACCAGTAAAGCTGTGGTACCCATGCGGTCGCACTAACATTTTTGTTATTCGTCTATAGTAAATTCCTATTGAGAGTTAACGTGAACATATTCGATGGCACTGGAAAAGTGGCTTTAGCATCTTGGATGTGTCATTGGTCATCTCACCACAGGTGATTGTCGTAAATTGAGCACATCAGCCTCCAGAGTAAGAAGATCGGGGAGATCTTGTGCACACTAGTCGCGTACAGTAGGAACTCACACGCCAACTTCTAATGTACTGAATATGCGTAACACAATATGACAACTACATTTCCACTGGCTTGCCCTAGATTTGGTTACCTCTGATCAATTACTGGTTGTGATTTGATCTGATGACTTCATGTTCATCATTGTTGTGTTAGCAACTCTTCCAGACACCAACACGATTGCCCTATGGAAACTGAATCAATCTATCGTGGGGCTGGTTTTGTCTTAAACTCTGAGACAAGCCTCTCGGTTTGGCGACATTTTGGCGGATCAATTTGGAGAGAACGAAGGGATGAGCATATTATAGTATCACTACTGCATTTTAAAACACTCACCAAATAAGGTGAGAACATGAATGGGTTTACAGCAATGCATGCCCGTAAGGAGCACCTTTTAGGAACGTAGGGCTAGTCGATCATTTGGAGTTGTCCTCTAGTTCAGTTGAAAATTATTACTACTCACCGTTAGGTAGTAGTTCGAAATTGTCAGCGTTCTTCATAATAGCAATTACCTGTTCCCAGTCTGACACTACCTCATGAGTGTCGAACGATACTTCATTTGATATACGGCATGCCGTATAGGTAGTGTCAGGGGCTTATCGCCCTGTTAAAGAGGTGAGCGCACACAACTTATGTTAATTGTGCGTCTTGATATGATCGGTCGTATATCGCACATCAAATTCAATTTATCACCGCTCCTGCACACAAAAGTACTGATTATCCCACGTGTGAAAGGTTTCACGATCGTCTTTGATGATTGATGGTGGGCTGCCCGTATGGATAAGCTCAAATTCAGTTATGGTAAGGTAAGTATACTGTTACACAAATACGTATGACTGTTGAAAATTAGAAGACAATCAAGAAATAGTTTGACGGAAATGCCTTTCGTAGTTAAATAACAATATACCTTGGTCACCGATTTTATGACAAGGATCGATTATCGCTTCAGATTTTACCATGTCAACAGTTCTTTCGGGGTTGGGAAGAGATGCAAAACAGCGCAAGCTGAACGACCGGTTGATGAGGAACGAGCCACCAGCAATCGGGATGCAGCTGAAGGTTGTCCTCGTGATCTCAGTGCTTTAAAAGACTTGGCTAAGGCCGCCTATCAGTTGCAGTCTGAAAACTCTCCAATGACCAGCAAGGTCAAAACCGCTGAACAATCTTTGCGCTGCAATAGGACATTTTCTCTAGGAAATAGCAGCTTTAAAAATCGAAGAACAATCTACCATGACCTGACTGGTAAATTCAAAAGCGTTGATTGATGCGATTCATCAGCAGAAGTTTGAAAACTCCTTGATGGTCAACAGAGTCAAAGTCAACGAACCAAATAAACTGAATGAACTGTAATGGTAAAGCTAGCTTTCAGGAAATGGCGAATATGAGAGTGAAAATGACAAAAAAGATCCGTAGCAACGTATGCAATAGATGTGGATGATCTGAACACTAACAAATAGCATGCCATTGAGCAAAAATGCAAAGTAGAAGAAACCCAATCGCGAAAAATTCGGGTTTAGGCTGGATATGAACCGGGACCGGAAGCAGCATGTCCAAACGCAACAATCGCTCTACTATTTGAGCTACGATGCTAAACCGTGAGTTCAGAAACTCGGTACTTGGATTCAGTTACACACTTAACCTTTTATGTCATACGAAACCCACCAAGTGACCTAGGATCTCTTCTAATGTATCAGAACTGCCATACTACTGATAAATAGTACAAATTCAATGCACAATATTGACGTTAGTGGATTCCAGCTCAAACCATTTGAGAGATCCTGTTTGAGCAGTCAATCTACTGGACCATTTAGTGGATTAAATATGATACAAAGTGTGACTGAATAGGTAACTGAGTTCAAATATGAAATTTCTGAGTTTGCATTATGGTTTCTCAGCTCAGGTGACACGACGGTTGCGGCGTTTGAAGAAGTTTTCTGTCGCTGGTTTGAATCCAACGGAAGTCCGAATTTTTCACAACGGGGTCTGTACTAACTTATCAGATTTGTCACACTACTTCTCGTAATAAAAGGGCATATTTGCACTCCTAATAAACCACAGACAGAGCAAGGGATACTGAGAAAATCTTTACTGACAAATGGATATGTGGAAGTTTTCACAGGAACTCACAAGTTGAACGAGTGAAGTGAGTCAGTTTAAACAGCTCAAAAGAAAGATATTTTTATTTCTCAAAATCAGAGGGGATCATCCAGCAAATAACATCGGCACACATTGAAACTTACCTTATCCCGCATGTAGGCGGCTGCTCATTTACGCTTAGCTCAAACCACCGGAGAACCAGTTCTACATAATCGCGAACGATGTTTGTCTAACCGTTCTGTCTTTCACCTTGTCTACCAGTTTACTTGCGGTAGTATTGACGTTTATATGAGCAGAACAGATCAACATCTATCTCAGGGAGTGGCAAAATACGTCCCCAAAGGCCTAAAACAGTTGATCACATAACAATCTTAAACCGATGAATCCATTGCTCAAAATCCCATCGATTGTTAGACACCTCATGATATAAGGTCAACAAGTTGACCTATTTAGCTCGTTAAATTATTGCTACGAAATCAGAATTCCAAGCTTCTGGTCTATAATGAAGCTGTGTTGATCAGAACTCATCAGTCTGGTTTGTATGTGTTAGGGCGCCCCACCATGTGACCGGCCCAAGGGCGCCTCCGTCGTGAGAGCGAAGGAAAAAAATCACTTGACCCAGTCCGAACCAGCAGAACTGTTCAAAATCGGTTGAGGCTTTTTTATACCGCTATACACATGTGTGGTCCTAACTGTTTCTCATGATGGGGGGATGTGTGTTCATGACGTGCCCTATAAATAACTTGTACTTGTCGTCCTACCCCGCACACGTTTGGTAGCGGAACAAAGCTTATTTTGAACGCGTCTTTTGGCTTGCCTTGGGAGCGAATACGGGACAGTCGCGGTACTATTCAGGGCCGAGATTTTCGTGTGAATTATTACCGGGACGAGCATCCGATTTTATCGAGCGTACCACTATATCGAGATCGAACAAGTGTACCGTTTAGGAGGGTTTACAACAGTATGCACATCGGGTTGTCCTGCTCCTGATGCCATAATACTTGATGTAGATGTAACTGTGGTAGTTAGTGTAAACGACAAAACAGCAGTCCAGGTCTTGAATGTAATCAGCTTGAGTATACTATCTGAGTGACACAAGGGGTTAATTTGGCTAATTCGACCAACACCAATGAAGATAGTTCCGCTGTGTTCATTGGATGGATGGATGTACATTGAAAACTAATGGCCTTGTAGAGTACGATCTCCGAACGGGTTGTCATTTGATGAGGCAGTTGTTCACCATTCCTGTCAACGCATGCCAGGCTATACTGGGACTAGCTTCTCTTAACCATGCTGAAAGTATGGTTGACTTGAAATACGATAAGCTTTTAGGATGGTCACACTAATAAAGAAGCGCAACCCATGGTTTAAATGGGCTTAAGTCAGTCTGGCGTTTGTCGAATCGACATGACACCTAAATTATGGGAATTTTTAACCATCGGTCAAAACCCCAATGGCTATCATGAAAAGATTGAGAATGGAATCCCCTTGAGGCAAAGTGGATTTTACCGCTCAAGCTCTATAGATCGCAGCTTAATTTGCAACAGAAAACTGAATGGTAAGTTGAGAACCTGCTGAGAGAATATGTGGACGAAGAAGCAGACAGTTGGCTCAGTACATTAATAAGTTTGGTGTTGGATTTGATTCTATGTCGACTGTGAAATACTCAATGAAACAGCAATCAACAGACATGTGGCTGCTAAAGACTTGTCGGAAATAATCGTAAGTTGTAGAACACAAATTTACCCACGGTCTTGGAAGTGCTGTTAATCATGTATCAAACAAGTAATCAGACCATGGCAAAAAGCACTCGTAGCTGGTGAAATTAAAATCGGTTCAGACATACATCCTTTGAGCAGTTGGACGCCCAGTTCACATTCAGCAGATGGATACTCAAAGTTCTGGGTTGGTCACCCAATACTGTTATCTAATGAGATTTCATTTTTGTCTGCAGATCCAGTGAAACAGAGCCTATGGCGACTTTTCAGTGGTATTGCGGGAACACAGAGAACGTTGTTTTATGAAACAATTGTCCGGCAAACTTCCGGTCAGGAGGTTGAGCAGGACTACTTTCAGTGGTCATAAGAGAAACTGGTAACGACTGGAGCAACGACGAAGCCTGTGTTAAAGAGGATGTTCAGAAAACTCCTCGAAAGCACTGACTCTTACGACAACTTTAACAATTTCTCCAAGTACACTGCAAGCAGACTGTTCGAACTGCTACGGAAAAGTGATATGCTCCACGCGTCTATAACAACCAACCAATCTTTTCAAGTTGAACATCACTCACAATTGATCGCGGCTGCCGCATCCCCATAGACTTTCCAGTCGGCCCCTTTCGAAAAGAAGCACTAGACTCGAGGTTCGCTCTCATTAGAGCTCGTCAGTAGTGCATATCATCGCCACTGCCGGGACTAGAACTGAGGCCACGCTGTTCATGAGGCAACCGTGTTTACTACTGCGCCATTGACCTCACGTTAGGCACGACCGAATTATCATATGTGAACGCTCAACCGCTTTCGCTTGTGAGTAATGATCAGGTTGCCCGATAGTCTCGAAATGGAGACACTGTTACTGTCTGTTAACTCCAATCGATAACCCCGCGATTAGGACTTCCTAGACAGGTCGAGATCTCCGACCTCATTAAACCTGTTAGGCGATATTTTAGATTACTAATGAGTAGTCGGGGATTTGGTTAATTTCCTCTCGAAAGAGGCCGACTGGAAAGTCTATGGGGATGCGGCAGCCGCGATCAATTGTGGGTGATGTTCAACTTGAAATTAACCAAATCCCCGACTACTCATTAGTAACCAATCTTTTGTCAAAGTCAGACAGCTGGTAAACAGAGGACAATCGACTCTAAGCTTTTAGTTGCAGACCAATTTTACAGTTGCAAGATAGTAACGTGGGGAACTGAGGGGCAAACAAGAGACTTCGTAGGGCATATCACCCGGATGTTAACATCAACAGAACGCAACCATCTAATGATAGTGGAATAATGTTTAGCGGTTGTAAAATCCATGGAAATATATAGACTACGGTCGTCAATTCAATGGTTCCATATGAAAACTGACCGCAGATCTTTGCAGTGGATTAAACTGGCATAAGACTCTGGAAAGCAGATGGCACAATGAGCCCTGCAGTTGAAAAAACGAATTCCCTGGCATACTGTCCCAAGAGCAAGGAATGGATAAGCCCCACAAAGACGTCGTAGAAAATAACAGTGTTGTGACCGCAAAAGTCACTGAGCCTGTGAAGTTGTTCATTGCACGAAACTCCCTACAAGTTATGTGAAGACATACTACAACGAACGCGTACACCCAACCGCATGGCTGACGTGTATCCACATACATCGGCAGCAATAAATTGTCATTTGCCTTGGTGATATGTCCATCATAGTGCGTACCTACTGTACCAAAAGTCGCTTCTGGTCGCTCGTCTACCTGCACTTTAGTTCTCGAAAGTATGCACTGCACTGCTCGCAAAAGGAAGTGTATGTCATACAAGAGTATCGAACGAGTGATTAGGCTCATAAGGGTAAAGTTCCTCGGAGGAATGATGTGGAGATTCAGGATGGCCTGCAGGATAATCCCTGGAAAACAAAGGACATTAGTTGATGAAGACAGACTGCAGGGAGAATTATAACGGAACACAATACAATATGGGATTATTTAGAACGGTAAGTACTTGAAACTTTCGTGATTTGCGTCGGTTGAGTAGAAACGAAATCTTGCGTGAACACTGTTTCATTGAGCGCTGCAGATTTCAGCTGAAGACTGATTATCGAAACGGAAGGAAAAAATAGGGAAGATCATAGTCGAAGACGTATAATCCGATATATTAGAGGCTATCGCTTAGATGTAACCACAAATTGATAATGCTGCAGCCAGATGAAGTATCGGGAACAGTTTCGATGGACAGAGTTGACTGCATCAACAAGATGCAACCTATTCTGATTGATTCCTTAAGCTTCAAAACAGAAGAAATACCAGACAACCCGGTAGACGTCGAGCAGAGTATCAGTAGAAACTGCAAGCATTAATTGAAGCAACCATTAAATCTCTAAAGTCACAACCATATTGACTCCCAAAACTTCACAACCCTGTATTTCCACTCAGGCCAATTTTGTTTTTTCTTACTCGACACAACACAAAGTAGCTAAATGACTCACGAAACTTCGGAAACCCATTCGAGACCGAAGTGCCCAGTTTTGTCTGAAAAATAGTTTCAAACTTGCTGGATTACTTGAGACAATGAATGTTCGGGATAAATATTTATGTTCATTTGATGTGCAGTCATTGTCCACGAACGTTCCTCTGGATGAATGTTGCGAATTTCTGCTTTTTTCTATGGGGGCGCACCAACTAGAAGTTAGAGTACTCGAAAGTGGGTTGGAACAACTGTTGCCTTGTACTAAAAAGTCAGCTTTGTTTCCAAGACTCAATCCACAGATAGATTGATGGGGTAGCTATGGGTAGCTCGCTCGGACATATCTTGGCAGACATTTTTGTAGAAAAACTTGAGCAACAAGTGGCAAGACAGTTATCTTCAGTGCAGCTGTACAAGCGATACGTAGATGATGTTTTTATCATCGCAGACAATCAACTGCAAGCACAGAGCTTAATTGATCGGATGAATTCTTTTGCGCCCACACATGCATTTCAGTATGGAAGACGGGACTCCAAACAGTCTATCATTTCTGGATACATGCATAAGGAGAAATCCAGATGGCTCGATTCAAAGGGAGGTCTGAGCGCCAGTTGAGAACCAGGGTCATGGAGCACATCCCGAAGTGGGTCAAGAAACAGGTCACGCAAGCACATGACGTCACAGTGGCACACAGAAACAGAGAGCCTGCATCATCCATTGCACGTCATATTCCAATGACGCAACACCAATGTGATACCACAACGGCATTTCGCGTTATCTACTCGACGTCACACAGGCAAACATTGCGCTATGCTGAAGCAGTTGCACTTCGAAAGTTCAAACCCGTGTTATGTGTTCAGAAACAACTGTTTGTAAGGTTGTCACTACCTTGGTATTGACAATGATTGTGCACTCTGACAGTTGACTTTCTCAGTTATTTTTTTCGCCTCTTCATATTATAAGTGGGATGTAGTATGCACTCGTAAAGATGCAGCAGAATTTGTCCGCTCACAGGTCGTGCAATTTCAGCTTACTGTCTTCTTTATTCACATACACCTAAGTGGCTGGTGCACGATGACGCAACAGACGATGGCAACAAAATTTTAAGACAGAAATCCAACTTCATCTAATGCAAGGTCATAGAAACAGGTCATTTCGTTGACACGGTCAGCAGTTTCAACCTGTGGCTGCGTAGCAGGAACGCGAAATTTTGGAGGGAATGCTAATCAATAAGTTGAAGGTGTGGTTCCGCAATGTGAGTATGACAAATATCAAAAGTACGGCGTAATGATATCTTGCGCACAGACATTCTGTTCACACTTCGTCTGTTACTACGGCGAAACTAATGCAATCGACAGATAGCTAACAGGCATGACAACGATGGCGAAGATTGGGGGCGTCATGAGCTGGGTTAAAATGATCAATTATAAGGAACAGGCTTTCAGATGACGCAACGTGAATCTGATACGCAGACTTACGTTGAGGTCAACGGATCATGAGCCGTTAAGTGAAAGATGGAGAATATGTCAATAAGTATTGCTTAACTGGGTTAGAAACCAAGAATGTTAGACGGGTACATGATAAAAAATTGCAACCCGGCCCTGTGTACGTGTACATTTGACGTAGACAGCTTGTCTTTCTAGAACTTACGACAACTGCTCGTAAAGCACGAGAATTGGTCGTTTCCGTTCTTGCTACGAGTATGCTATATATTATCTAATGTTTCGCGTTCGCAAACGAGGATAACAGATAAAGTGTTGAAATCTTTTGAAATGTTTCCCTCTATTCTCAGAAAACATAATTTTTGCAAAAACAGTGTCCATAAATCCGAACAAAAACCATGTTCACTCTATTTGCTTAGTGAACGCTGAATAGCTTACCTGCTGACGTGTATGCGTCAATTTCCTGAATTAACCTGACTGATGAACCACGCTGTGAATTTCCCGACAAAGTACCGCTCCACTATAGGCACCCTCAGGGGATGTTCAGTACGCACTGTGTCGTACGCCTAACCTAGGGGAAACAAAGACCATGCGATTTGTTGATTATTAGTCTAACTACTTCTAAGTAATCTGACGTACTTAAGGTGTCTAGCGGTTGCATATTTTTTTAAAGAAGGTAAGCTGCTTCACGTTTATCAGCCTGACTTGGGTGTGGTAAAATTTCTCAACATTGTGAAAATGCTAAACATCCAAGGAACAGCGTAAAGTGAAGAATTTTCATGTAGCTTTGAAACCCCAATTTCCAGTCGCGAATTTCAACAGAACTGACACTACACTATTTTTTTACACAACTGATATTCAAATATTTGGGAGTAATTGTGTGCAAAAATCTGTACTGGTCGCCCTCCAACAACGATGTCAACATGAACATCAATAGACTCAATTTCTAATCAGTTCGATGGAAGTCAGTTTCTACTCCTGGTGACATCATTCCAAAAATTATTTGCTCTAGAATACTGTTCGATTTCGTTGCTTTGTTCCTGTGTAGGTTTCTTTGGCCCTTCAATAAAAAACCTCGAGCCCTATTGAAGAAAGTACGCTAATAGCTGAAGTGTGAGGCCAAATCGGAAACTCAGAATTTACACATTTGGACCTAGTTATCCACCCAACCCATCGAGTCATATGGAACTCATCAAATGATCCAAGAAATTGACTGTGCAAGCAGAATTTCTCAATCATTTCAAGCAGCAATTCACCAACAACAATGTTGAATGTTGGAGTATTCGCGACTGATATGCATGTCAAGCCATGAACATGATAATGGGTATGTGAGAGGGAGAGTTGGACTCGCTTACATAACCCAACCACCAAAGACTGTGTACATTGAACTAAACAACTTGTCTGACAATCACTACCAAATACTCGCTTCCTAACCTCCTCGTTACTTACTCGTTGGTACCACCCGATAGGAGCGCAAACATCAGTGGTTAAATACCTGAAGACGGTTCACATCTTCTACCCTGAGGGGTCAGGTTTCGCTGCCGTAAAGTAATACACCCCTCATTGTCGCCCCATATACACGACCTTTGAGCCTCAGAGAGATACCTCTCTGTCGCCATAAGTGCCTCAGACTAGCAAACACCGCTCCTAGCTTTAGAGATACGCACCTCTATTTCATTCCCTACACCCCCACCGCAGCCGCCGATGCAGCTTCCCAGGTATGCAAACCAGTCAACAACTTCCATAACTTCATTATCCAACATTAAATCTACGTAATCACAGCAATCGTGCAGAACCACGTTGCATTTTTAGGCTGCAAAGCGCATTCTGAAATACTTAGCAGGAAGTGAAATACTGTTGTGTTATTTGTTCTGCTTGAAAGTTGTCAAACAGTAACACGTTGTCCTCAGCATAATCAAGATCAGTTAGTCTTGCACCAGGTAGAAGGTCCACGCCGGTACCTTGTGAGTGTCGCAAACAGTCCTCCATTATTTTGTCTATGAGAGAATTAAACAAAAGTGGACAGCCTCGACGTACGCTGCTCCTGATACTGAAACTGTCAGACAGTTCACCGTATACCCTAACCAAAGTTGAAGTATGGGAATAAAGCGCTGACAGTATGTTCAGCTATTTGGTCGATACACCCTCAATTTTAAGCGACTCTAAGTGTATAGATCGATCGAATCGGACGTATCTTTTAGTCAAGAAATACGGCGATTGTTGACGTGTGTTACACATGACATTGCTCCAGAATTTGACGAAGGGTAAAAATGTGATCAATACATCTCACACCCAGAGGATTGTCTTCAACTTAAAGCCCCCCTTCCCGCTATATAGCCAAGACGGCTGGATACATCTAAACCGCAGCACATGTTGCTATCCCGCAATTCTCATTCCCAACCAGTGTTTTCAAGTGACAACCGACTGGCTGGTTTTTAGTTTGTAAACAAGACTGATAAAATTGCATGTACAATAACTAGGCAATCAGACAATGACAAACAATTCAAAAAATCAACAGCCGTTGAGTACGACTAAGATTTGAAAACTTGTTGTTTTCGTTACAAAACTGTGAATGAAACTGATGCGCCTGAATATTGACCTCTTCCTCAGTTAGCTCAAATAAAACAAAACCACGTAACCCACTCTGTTTGTCGAGTATTTGAAAAAAAAACCTTGGGCTTACGACCAATTGGCCAAAAAGTAAAATGCCACCTATGGTGAGTGAGTCAAGTGCACTGTACGATAGTTGCGTCTTGCATTATTCATCCAAACCATCGGAAAAAAGACGGAAACAAGGAAGCTGTTAGGTGGAAAGCCAGGGACATAACTGATGCAATCAGTCAGTTCCAGGTTTGTGCAAACTGTTCCGTTGCCTAACATCGATGTGTCGCAAGCCAACTTGAGCAGTTTGGCCAGATATAGTGGAATGCCTTCACAAACTCCATCAATAGTCACGTCAACTAACCGAGCAGTACGAACATTATTCACACAAGTTAGCGTTTGAACGTTCGGGTACGATTATTCGGTCATGTTTATTGTGAGGTTACTGGCGTCGTGTTTAGCAGGCTAGTTACCAAAACACAAGAGCCCGGATGCGACTTTCGGTCAAAATGAAGATATACACCAATGATGAGCTCTATCAACAGCTAAACTCGATCTAGCGCTTCTCTTCGGAATGGGCTGGTCGAAAGACGACCGAATTTGAAGGCAACGATCAAGTGCGAACGGTGCTCAGTTTGAAGTAATAACACTACATCCAGTTATGGGGCTCAACCTTGTTTTTGATGGGATTTGCTTCGAGAACATTCCTCGCCACTGTTACAGTGAATGGTAGCTTGAGCTCAAGTACAGCTTAGTCAGGTATATTGTGGTGATAACGTGATTATTCCGGCACGAAGTGGAATATCTCAAGCAGACTGCGAAGTGACGTCAAATCCCACAACGGATGGATCATGAACAACACGACAATCCAAGTCTAGATGCGCTGTCGGTTGAAAGTCCGCCGAGTGTTAAGGCTGGTTCCAACTACCAAATCCGTATCGTCGTAGCGTCAGGATGATAAATACAATACGTGAGCGGAGCACACATGCAAATCCTACATCATACTGATGTCTGTTTTTAGACGATGGATGTCTCCGGCCTAGCAGGCACTCCGACTGGAATATGACAGGACTAAATTCCGGCTTAATAAGACATACAGATAGCAAAAACTATGTTCCCACCCATCCTCAAACGGAAAGTCAATTAGCAGTTAAAACACACTTGTATATAAATGCTAGATAAAAACCAGAAACAACAACAACATTCGATTCCGTTCTGTACAGAACTGTATACACGAAGGTAGTGGTTGGTTCAGTGACAGACTTGAAGAAAGACTGTTCACAGTTCGTGTGTCTGTAGACCAACCATGGAAGTAACCAAACAACACGTCCGGCAAAGCGAGTAAAAAGAGGACGGTTGTTATGGTTCACGCATAAGAAACAATCGATGATGACAATAACAGATAGTGGACAAAATGCCCGAAAAGCAGATGGGAAATGAACTGCACAGCGGCGTATCACTTCGAAGTCCCAATCTGCATGCAAATGCCTTTACTGACGCGCATATGGCTGACGCCAAGCGGAAAGAAAAGGAGGCTTATGGCTGTAGGGCGCTCGTGGCCGAGTATGAGAATAATTGTTGTAGTCGTTTTGACTATAGGGATTTCGTGGCGGTGGTGTGTGATGCGGTTGTCGCGGATAAGCTGAATGATATGCGGAAGAAAACGACCCGTGGCCAGAGAAGCTGGATGGTTGCCACTGTGGTCTCGGGTGTCCACGATTCAAGGTGGACTGCGAAGCTGGGCGACCGGACTGAGGCAGAGCATGCCGAATCATTCGCTCCATCGTGGAAGGCGGACCGGCCGATATGCTGTCCTCGCGGTCGGACGAGCTATCGCGCGCGTAGTACTGCAAAGCGGAATTATTGTTGAAACGTCCTGCGCGTTCACCACCACGGTTACACCCACCAAAACCCCCTCGACCACCACGACCCCTCTGAGGGGGTTGAAGATGCGTTGGCGGCGGAAGCTTTACCTGGATCACGGAAAAAGATAGAAAGAAAAGAGTACAGAGTGCAATAAAACCGGAAGATGATATCGTCTTTGGAACAGATCATGTGGTTACACTAGGGGTAGATTACCATGTGGCAATTGCAAGTTCAAATCTTGCAAACCCATTTTTGTTGGCAATCAAATGAACACAACACAAATTCAACTAAACTCCAAGCTTGTTTGGACATAGCCGAGCTTTGTTTAGCGCCGAAATGAAACATCCAAATCAGCGCGTGCCATGAACCGGCATCATATCATCAGTCTGTCGCTAGATTTATAGGAAAGGTAATCGATCGAGCCTGACTGAAAATCGCTCACATGGAAGTCTGTGTACAGAAAATCCCCTTTGAGGTCGCATGGCCCACGAGTAGACCAAAATAGAGCTCAATTAATTCAGTGGTTCACGTCAGAGAAACAACGTGTACCAGTCACGTGGGACAGATCGAGCTCCAACACCGCGAAAAGCAGAAGCATGTGGTACTGATCGATAGGTTTAATTCTAAGCGCAAGTTCAAACTAATCACAACAGTTTCATATGAATTTGAATAACGATCCATCACACGATGCTCATAGTTAATCAGGTGCAGTAAGGAGTTACTGTTATGTTGTGCACGGGCAAATCAACAACACACCTGGTCGTTGAGGACATACCGTCCTCAGGATTCATATGGTATAAACAAAAGTCGTTTAGACCATCATGTGCTGTGATAAAAAGAGTAGTGTATGCCATATCTTATTCAATATAAAGGTTGTTTCTAAATGACCATGTAAATGTTGATCGTTTGCTTCAGTGGCAGCCAATCTCAACCATCCTACTGTCATCTTTTACACCATCCCTATTCAGAAAGCATGAGAAGCACAGTTGTTTGCGAGAGCCCACAAGTTTCAACATTCAAACGTCTTGATCTAACTGTCCAAAACATGAGAAAAGACGTACCAGCTAGCACAGTGTATGTCTACAGCCGACCCCTAAAAAGACGAGTCATTCGATTTACTGTAGCCATGAAAACGGGGCTCTCACGTAATTGACCGTTGTTCAAATCTCCGTCGAACGGGGGCGCAGTGGCTAGACCCAGCCCCAAATATAAATCTTCGGACAGTACACTGTAGTCGAAATGGTTGTCTGCAGGAAAAGTTGGGTAGTGACAGTAAGGGCAGGCAGTTCGTCATGTTCCTATGGAAAGGATTTTTGGCGTGCAGCACAACACGCTATCGATTTTTGTGGCGTCTATAGTCTGACGATAGAAAACCAAATGTCATTATCGACAGTAGGCGTCCTGTATCAGTAGAAATGATCTCAAGCAGAACATTTGGATTAAGCTGGAAACGATAGTCCGGTGGCCAGCGCATGACTGGCTCGAATCATAAAGGCATTGACATTGAATCGTGTTACTATAGGGCGTCCCTGGCTTCTTGACTGGAGGACAATTAAAATTTTTCGTCGATGACGCTGTGTAACATGGCGAAGGAGAAACGTTAGCAGTGCTAGTGGTAAGAACCTCCATGTGCACTGGCATTACGATTTGCTCCACTTTACATCTTCCTTTGTTAATTCATACAACCCCTATTTTTCCTACAAACCTACTACGGTACTTCATATGATCTGCTGTGTTAAGTATACAGTTGAGTCATCTAGACAGATAGTTTTGTCTCCGTATAAATTTGAATGAAGCCAAAATTGTTATGTAAGATGTATGCTCGAGTAACATTCTGTTCGTTCTCGTCAGTTACATACATGAAATGATAACTAAATGAATGAAGGAATTAGTACGTGCAGGCAAAACAGTAGAGCTCATTCAGCTAGCAATCATAACTCAACTTTAGAGGTCTGTGTGACGTTCGAATATTTGAAATTTAGTCGTCGCAACACACGAAGAAACGAGGTAGAGACAATGAAATGAGAAGGGGATACGGACTGGTAATAGACAGATGGGTAAGTGATTCAACTGTTGTGCATACACTGATCGATCAGCAAGTGATGTGAACAGTCAATTTGACCAGCTAACTCATATTGGACTCACATGAACACATTAAAGGCAAAGAATATATGAATACAGTGGGGAAGTGTTACAACCGTACCGACCGTGTGGAATCAAAACACGGGTCGTGAGAGCATACATTGGATTTCTCTCACTCAGAACGTGACCAAAGTGAAGGTGACACGTCGACTATTAACAAGAACAGTCTGGCAGTTTACCAGTTAGAAAGCAGAAACCCAATGATCCGATTTGGCAAGGCCACCAATGGCTGCGTTAAGACGAACAAATGCAAACAGGTGATTCGGTAAAACCATATCGGTCGTCTCCAACAATGGGAGCACCTCTGCAGCAGAAAGTGTGGAATACAACAAGAATTCGATAATGAAGGATTACAAATGGAAATCTAATTAATGATCGACCCCTGTGCAGTGTATTACGAGGGTAGTGTTAAATTCACTACCGTCTGCCTCTGGACACACAAAGTTGGTTTATTAAGGTGTACAGTTACCGCCTTGGAAAAAGCTGAAGCGCGTTTGTTCGCAATCTGACAAACAACACAGAATGGTCTCAAGAGGTTTATTGTTTGACCGGAAATGATCAAGTGTTTTGCTATGACATTCTTAGCCGTTCTAGTCTTGGTATTCAGAAGCTATTCCAGGATGTGCTCCGAGTGTGTATTGTCATCACTGAACAACCCATGGTGCTGCAATCCGTATGTAAAGGTAAAGTCATAAATAAGGTTTGATTTGGTGAACGTTGGCACCCAATATTTTCACGAGATTCAAGGCACGTATTTTGCTGCAGCACGATAAGCATAGCTGACCAATATATATGTGGCTCGGGAGTGACCTCATTATACGTCCCTACCCCAAATAAACTGAACTGCTCGGATATACTGTTATCCGAACAGATCTCGCGAACTGTGTGGCGCAGTATTCGCATGAGTCAACAATTGTACCAAACTGATGCAAAACTACTGAAGTACGATGGTTGGCTAGTCCATGTCTTTTTTCTGTTGGATATTCTTATGAAGAGAAGCATCTTCACGCCTGACAAGCCGGATGTCTAAAAATGGCAACTGGCTGTACTCCTCGATTCCAGTAATGAACTTAATATCAAGATTCAATCTGACTGTCTGATTCGCAAGTTACAATTTACCGTCTGCGTACTTTTTCTACAGATGTGTTAAGTTTATGACATTTTGCGTAATCTGTTCAAAAGGGGCCATCACAGGCCTAAGAGGATTGTTCACGGTTACACCATCCACTTGGTGATAGAACTTCTTATCGAGTTGTACGTTTATAGCATACAGAGTGAGAAGTCTGCACAGATGAAGTAATGTTTAGTTTGCTGTCCTTTCATATAAATATAAATAATACCAGCCGCTTCAGTTACCGTTACATCGGCAAACAAAGAATGTACATCGGAAGATACTTACCTCTTTCCTGTAACATTTAGATTAAATACGTTTTAAATTAAATCAAAAATATCGTTCAAGCTATGTATGCACAACTGAGTAAGGAAAGGTTCAAAAACATCTATTAGCTATTGCGCCAGATTGCGATAAAGTGGCTACATCATCAATCCATACAAACGATATATATATATATATATATATATATATATATATATAACACGTAAACACAGTGGTTGCAAACCTGCGCCAACATGAGGGAGGAAAAAAAGAAGGATCGTGTAGGGTGAGAAAGGAAAAAATGTAGAGGGATAAAGAAGAAAGGTTACAACGATGCACACAAGAACTCGTAACACCAGCGCCACTGACTACCGTTCGGCGACATATCAGACGTCCTCAACCAAAGGTGTTCAGTGTCCTTTGGACATCAACCAGGAAGCTGGGAGCGCCTTACTTAGGCAAGCTTCACAGTAAGTGCCGAACATAAGTCATGCGTTGACCACCAAGCTACCGCTTCCAGCCCAAACCATCAAATGCAAATAAGGTACGGTGTGGCAATTAGTGACCTGTCATTCGTCTGATGTGACCAAGCCAACGCAGCCTGTGAGACGAGATCAAAATACTCGAGGGTCGACAGAATTAGCCCACCCTGAAGATACGTCATCGAACTTAGTCGTTGCTTATACGGTGTTACAACCACACACCGATAATGCTTCAAAGAAACAAATAGTCGAAAACGGGTATTTTATGAAAATCCTCCGCGCGAATCGACCAGGTTTCAGAGCTTTACAGTAGGACCAATCTTATAGTGGAGTGGCAAACTAAGCCTTTCACAGGAAGAGTGAGATCATGCCAAAAAACAGCGTAAGTTAGCAAACACCATCCGAACCTTTGCTATGCGACTTGTGGACTCACCAGGCATTCCACCAACAATGATACAGTTCACAAGGTACAGAAATTTTTTGACTATCTCTAACAGATCACCATTAAGGGTGAGGACAGGCGCACAATCTCGTCAGTCTTGAAACAACACCTTACAATTAGTAGCGCAACAGCCATACCAAATTGACGAACTAAAAACTTCAATCTGTCTAAAATGTACTGAGCTCCCTGTGAACCCTCCTAGACTAGGGCGATGTCGTCTGCATACTTAATGTCTCGAAGTCAAATGCCTGGGAGCAATTCCACGCCACCATATTCGCGATCTGTCAGTACACACTCCAGGATCTCGTCCACTGCGAAGTTGACTAGGAATGGAAGGCTAGACAACTTGTCATACTCCACTTGAGATGCAGTGCCGACGCCTACCATCGCCGTTTACAGTGAAAGTGAACGAAGTGCTTGCAGTTTGTACTGCCTCGTGAAGGAAAATTATATTCAGACCATTTACCACTATACAATCCTTATGTTTTTCCGTTTGCACAGTTTGAGGAGACGTTTTAGTACGGATCCGTTTTAACTGATTGTTACAACCGTCCATATTAATCATGGCTCTGAGGCCGTGTCAGAAACTTTAGGTGACTGAGGTCTGCTGACTTCATCTTGCTCCTGATTGGTTAACTGTTCAGTATTCTTCTGCACCCCGAACACGAATAAACGGGACTTTTGATCCTATAAGAATGACTGTTTTGCAGTTTTTCACTCGGAGACATGCTGTGCGGTGATTAAACAATGCGTTCATATAGTTTTGTTCTGTTTTCCACGATATACGGGAAACTCTGACTGCCTTTCTAATACATGACAACAATCGTGAATGACGTAACTAGAAGGGAATTTTGGTTCACATAAATTGAACTTCATTCACAATTAATTGCAATTGCCGCATTCTCGTGGACTATTCAGTCAGACCTCTCTCCTGCTCATATCAGAGCCCGTCAATAATGCATATCCTCGCTACGACCTGGACTAGAACGTCAACCACGCTTTCATAGAACAACTGTCCGGATCATAGCGCCACTGAGGACACAAAGGCGTTACCAATTTATAATACACAAAAGCTCAGGTACATTCGCTTGTGAGTAACGCTCACGTTGCCCGATCGCCTCTAGAGGAGACACAGTAACTGACTCCAATCGATAACATCACGGCTGTGACTCCTCTCCAAGTCGATATGACAAGAATCATTAAGCTGTTCAGTGATACATTTTGATTAGAAAGTAGTAGGGGATTTTGGTTAATATAAAATTAACCTCATTCACAATCCACTGCAGCTACCGCAGCATTCAGTCGAAGAATATGTTACTCGACATTGTGTGCAGCTTTCACGTCCACACACACTTTTCGATCAGTCCTCAGTACTAATCGTGGAATCATCAGTTGGAATTAACATGACGGCTGCTGTGTCCCCTCCTGATGCGACCGAGCAGTTTACACAGTACTCACAAGTGAATATGATCGAGCGTTTGGATATCGTAATTCGGTTGTGTCTAATATGCAGTCAATGGCGTAGTGATCAAGACGGCTGCCTTATGAAAGCGTGGCTAGAGTTATAATCCTGACCAGGTCAAGAGTATGCATTATGGACGAGGTCTGACAGGAACGGGGCTTCCTGACGAGAGGGGCATGAATGGGAGACCAACAATCAATTGCGAGTGATGTTCAATAGGCAATTTCGAATATAGCAACGACAAGACCCAAACCATATAATGTTTTCCAAATCATTAGTCTGTATGTTCAAATCGCACGTGGAAATGTAACTAATTTTGTACGGCGAAACAAAGATCTACAGAACGGCAGTCATGACTCGCATAGTTACACAGTAATACGGGCGAACCAGTAACTGGCTGTTCGTATCAGGGTCACGTACTCAGGTGACTGGAACGCCATGCACCGGCATGGAGAATGACGGAAGACACGAAGCACGATAGATAACGAAGAACCAAATCCAAACATGACATCGAATCAAACTTTGTGACGTACACATTGTGATTTTTCACAGCAGCCAGAATCACACCAACAGTTTGCTGAGGTGCTGACTGTTACAAGCCACAATGCCTCTAGAACGCTCAGAAACAATTTGTTCTGCAGCTGCTTGGTAGGCATCATTCCCAAGGTTTACCTCTATTTCAGCTCCCATGGATTCAGTCCTTTTGATTTTCAGCTCTATGTATAAAAATAACCACATGTAATCAGAGTGAACAAATATTACCTTCGGAGAACACTACATGATTTATGACTTCCGATGTTTGTTTAAGTTTACTGAGTAGTAACTAGCGCGATCACCATAAAATCAAGAGATTCGAAACAAAGATACTGTACCGAGCGATCGAAACTAGTTAAGGCGCACGGATTGAATTTGAAGTGGTAATTATTACATGGCTGCTTTGTTCATCTTTCAGACCGTTACGCCGACGTCGTGGACGAGAACCCTGAGTCAACGGACAGTCAGACAAACAAAGAGGGTAGTTGCATTTAAACGTAACTTTATCATACCTGTGTACCATTATCCTTTTTTGGTTATTCTAGTACCGTTGCGTGTTGCGTAATACATGTTTGGATATAATCTCTGTCTCTTCTGGTTGCATGCTACAATTTGGCGACCCTGCCAGGATTTGAAATGTTAAGAATTGCAAAGAAATCTTAAGAAGACCAGCGCCCTGTCGCCCCTTCCAATTCCGGAGATTTCAGCCATCCCATGCAGACACTGACTGGTATTCTAGACAGGTTGTCGACGAAACCCACAACAACGAGGCTGTAAGTATCGATTCTACATCTCGACAAGTTCGCTATGAGGGGTCATTATTCCCGTTGGGAAGTTCAAGTACGGGCCTATCTTCGGAACTTCCCAGCGGAGTCCCATAACAACCTGATTCTGAGTTTTTTAAACGGAGAGGTCTTCGATATTGTCGTCGAGGCAAAAATCCTAGATACTCCCGTATCAGACGGGACGTTCACGGAACTTTGAGGTTTATCAGATGCCCCCTTGCAACCAACAGTCTATCGACAGCAGTTTCACGCTGGTAAACAACTCGAGGGGAAAACCGTCCGGTCGTTTGTCCGTGAATTGTGGCGCCTGGCCGAACGGGATTATGAGAAAGAGTCCCAAGAGGAACTCCAGAAGCGAATTCTTAAACAGCTAGTAGAGGGAATTCCGCCAACAACTATAAAAAGGGGGTTCCTGTTTCACCCGCCCGGCGACCTTGATACTGCTGTGCGGTTGGCCGAGAATCTCGAAAGGGTCGAAGTAGCCGTCAGTCGACCGGCACAATACTGCGTCGCGGTACGACCGATCAACCGTAGGAACAGCCCCCCAATGTACAGGAGGAACTCGGACTGGTTTTGCGGACCTACCTATTCGCGGGATGGAGGCCGAAAACGGCGATCCTGGTCGAACAGATCACGTAGACCGGACGACCACGGATTTAAGGTAAATCGTCAGGCCTCCGAAACCATCGACCGGGTCCCAGGAAACGACATGAGAACAGGTAAGCCCTGTGGTCATGTTTACGTTCCTTCCCTTACCGACCGCACCTAACCATTAGCAGAGCTTACGGTACAGATAATACTATGTGGAATAACACTTGTAGGTTTAGTGGACACCGGAGCGTCACTAAGTGCAATCGGCACACACATGGTACGCAGACTCTCGGGCTACAAACAGAAACCGTGTTGCCAACGCATTCTTACAGCCAGCGGTAATCAAATGCCGACGGAGGGCAGAATCATTGCACAGGTTGTAATAGCCCGACGTCATATGGAGCACAATTTTGTAGTGAGCCCCAACCTTCCAGTCTGTGTTATAGTCGGGATGGATTTGCTGGGCCGTTTTGGGTTCACACTCGATCTACCCAACCTCCAGCTGAGGTGCCCGTCCAGCACCACTCATTTGACACCTATGTCTAAAACTCAGCCAGAAACCGACTTCTCCCTCTATGTCACCACTGCCCCTTCCAAAGTTAATCGCCAGGTTAGCGAGATGACTCAGTCGAGTGGGGCTTCTGACAATCCACGAAGTGCCCAATGTCTGAAATCAATACTTAAAAGTCGACACGCGTGTTTGCATGAGAGGGAGCAAGGTTAGGTCACACAGGCGTTCTAATGCATTGAATTAATATGGCGGATGCACCACCAATCAAGATACCCCTACGCAGAATACCCGCACACCCTCAGGATGAGGTAAGATGATTGATGACATGCTGCGAAAGAATGTGATACGACCTTCAAACTCCCCGTGGGCTGCCCAGAGGGACAGTTGGCCCAATGACAGGAGATCCTAAAGGAATACGACTTCCTATGTAAACATAGACCCGGCAGACGACACTCAAACGTGGATTCATTATCGATGCGCCCTGCGCACAATAATGGCGACTGTCCGTCCTGCACTAAGCAACACGTAGCGCTAATCAACCGGAATACGACCACTGGCAGCAGGCTCAAGCAGCAGATCCTGAGACTGCGCTAATTTACGAAAGGTGCCGGAATAACGGAGAGAGACCAGCAAGCAAGGAAATGGAAGGAAAAACTTATGAATCCCGCTGTCTTTGAGCGATATGGGAACAACTCAAGATAGTGGAGGGAGTATTATTTATCCAATACGGACCCGCTTACATGAGAAGGATTGTAGTCCCCCAGTCCATGGTACATAACGTCCTAACAAACATGCACCGCGAGCTTAGTCATGCTGGAATAAATAAACTGGAGGCGGCCGCACGACAACGGTTTTGATAGCCACAACAACGGAGAGACGTCAGATTGCTGTGCCAATCGTGTAAAAAATGCGATGCCTTCAGAAATCCTCAAGTAGGACGTCGAGCACCGTTATAAGTTATGATTGCAGGATATCCCAACGAGTTGCTTGGCGTAGATATTGTGGAGCAGTTGCCTGAAACACCTCGTAACCATCGATACATCTTGATCCTGGTAGATCACTTCACCAAATGATGCGAAGCAGTCCCGCTTGCACAAGTGGATACATCGACGGTGGCAACAGTCATTGTTGACCACTGGGTGTGCCTTTGGGGAGTCCTGGCCAACTCCATTCAGATCAAGGTTCCTGCTTTGAAAGCTCTTTGGTTCGCAAAGTGTGTAGGCTACTAGGAATAGATAAAACGCGAACCACAGCTTACCACTCGTAGGGCAGTGGGCAGGCAGCAAGGACGAACCGGTCGCTCAAAAGGCTTTCAGAGGAGAATGTCACTGAATGGGGCTTGGCTATACCAAAGTGTACGTTAGCTTACCGCAGGGCTATTCATTCATCGACTGATCAAATTCCACATTTCCTATGGACCGGGTGAGAACAGAGATTACCCTCAGAAGCCAGATTGCCGGCTAAGCAGCAACTGCAACTTTCAGTTGTACAATACGTAAGCAACCTTCTTGATACACTTCGACGTGCGTACCAGATCGCGCGAACACACCTGGAGATATCTCACAAACACCAGAAGGACTACTATGATAAGGTGTTCGGAGCTCCCCTGAAGGTTGGCGAAAGAGTGTGGCTGCACAACACGGTTCCGAGCCCGGGAGTCCCGCCGGAGATGCATAAACAATGGAAAGGGCCGTATGTTGTCGAACGAATACTTTCAGAGGCAACTTGTCAGAATAGTGAACTGACAGGAATTGACAAACAGCCAATCACAACTCACTTCAACCGACTAAAGCCATATACACAAACTGTAATCCGTGAACCACCACCGGACGCTCCTGAGATTGGGATGGAAGTCGACGTTGCGAGCGTGTTAGATATAGGTGAAGCACCGGGGACGGTGCTCAACGAAGGGGCGAGTTGTGTAACGAGCGGTCGAAACTAGTTAACGCGCACGGACTGAATATGAAGTGATAATTATTACATGGCTGCTTTGTTCATCTTTCAGACCGTTACGCCGACGTCGTGGACGAGGACCCTGAGTCAACGGACAGTCAGACAAGCATAGAGGACAATTGCATTTAAACGTAACTCTATCATATCTTTGTACCCTTATCCTTGTTGCGTGTTTGGATATAATCTCTGTCTGCTCTTCTGGTTGCATGCTACAATATCGGTCGGAAGGAGAATATACGTTATAGAGAGCTCCAACAGAATAAAGAAAACTAGCCAAAGAACCTACCTGAGTATGAAGACTGTGAACAAATGTAGGTGACAATCTGTTGTGGTTTTAAGCAAATCAACGGCCAATTCTGATCTGTTAACTTACACCTGGTTACAATGATCAACTCAACGAGCATTGGCTAAAGGTTCCTGCCCAAAATTGAACTATAACTCAATAATAATGACAGTCATGAAAGTACTTACTGTCTTCAGTAACTCAGCTCGAAAGATGAACCCGTCTGGGTAACTGGGGTCCGCGAAACAGGCAGAAATCACCTGCACCGACTTCAAATCTGGCAACAACGATGGTACTCCGCTGGGCACTTTGCTACCCGGCAGGCAGGCAAATCTGCGATCAGGCCAAATACGACCGCTCACTCCGTGTGTCAGGCGAGGATCGAGTATCTGAGTGGATGCTGGAATGGGGTTCTGACCGTCCACATTGTCTGTGCCACCGGAGCGTTGTGGATTCTTATACAGGACATCCAACAAAGCACAGATCGGATGAGATGCGCGGCAAAACATTCTATCCGGACCCCGAATATTTCGATCCAATTCCTCTTTTGTCAACAAGTGACGCCGTGAGTCCAATACCTTCAGAAGACGCACTTCATCAACGAATGGAAGCAGAGCCACACCCATCCACAAGAAGCGCTTTCCGTTCAGATCCACTTTGAAATCGGTCGGGTAGAAATCTATGATAGGTGAATCCGGATCAGTCATCAGATCCTGCCAGGCCGGGGGCACATGACTGCGCGAATCGGCAGGAAACACGCCCATAAGTTGCTCCAGAGGACGAAACGGCTGAGTTCGAACCCGATCAAATCCCGGATCCAGATCACTTATCCCGACAAAATCACTAGCGAACGGAGCGTAGTGGTATGGGAAATACCAGTCCCACGAGGCACAGCCTTGATAATAGTAAGCCAGGACCCAACATAAACCTTTGGCGTATTCACGGCCCACTTGAACACAGAACTCAGGTGCATCAGCTGGATCAACTCCGAATTTGGACTGGTAATACCGCGAACGCCAGCCATCTTCCCACAATCTAACTTCGTCATTTGCATCAGCAACATCGTCCTCGTTATGGCCAGCATCCTTCGGTAGCTTACTCGCCAGTGATTCCGCTCCCACACCACCCAGACGACCTTTCTTTTCGTCAACGGTCAGTCTAGGCTTTCGCGGAGGCGACGGACCAGCCACATTATCTGTTTCATCATCAAATCGGTAGTGAGTTGGGACATCCGGACCACCCGGAAAACCCTTCTCTCCAGACCGCCGAGGACGAAGCATGGCTTTCATGGCGGTGGCAGCTTCCAGGTTGTTCAAATTTTGATCTACCCAGTCCACGTTGGTTCGGCTCCCACCATTTGTTCGGAACTGTCTGGCTTGATGCATCTGCGCCGCAGATACTGAGGGACTGCGATACCGGCCCTGTGGATGAGCCACCCCATAGCGTCCATCTAGGGCGACTGGCTGCAGCAAGCCGGATTGGGGTGCTGCCGTCCACGTGGGAGCGTGACCCGGACGTTGTGGATTCTGGCGTGCATCTCTCGAGGCGTTGTCACGCTTGCGTTTACGAAAGTTCAACTCAGATTGGCGTCGATTCTTAAATATCTCATCTTCCATCTTGCCTAGTTCGATCAGGATCAACTGAACGCGATCCATATGGACTTTGCCGCTATCTGTGAGCCAACCGCCCGTGGTCTGCACGGTGGATTTGTAGATCTCTATCAACCGATCGATTGCACCTTCACGTATCTCCAGACTCGGTAAATGTGGTAAGAAATCGTTACCAACGAAGAAACACATGAATACCCAATCATCCATGACACGTTCTAAATCCCATTCGAATGTGATTCCGGGTAGTTTCAAATCCTGGGCCAGGTACTCACGCAGCACATTGAGACGGATAAATATAAAATCCTACAAAGTGGGAAACAAAAACAGAAGTGACTGGAAGCAATTAATTGGTTGGACACAGTCATAAACAATAACTACAGAGGCTGCGATAATCTACCGCGTACAAAAGTATTTGCAAATCTCAACGCGGCCTTTTATGTGATATGCGGTACGTGATGCAATAAAGATATCGAAACTTATATATAAATCCATGTAAGTTGCTTCATAAATCTCTCTAACGGAATGCATATATGGGACGGTTTATAGAAACAAGAACAGCACCTGGACAAGAAGCACGCAAGTATACCTGGTAACAGTGTTAAAATCCTTAGCAATATCCAGATTAATTCAGTGTCAGCACCAGTGGAATACCTCGTGAGATGACAGATATCGCTCGACAAGTTCACTAACGAAAGTAACGAGCGTTTTCCCATTTCGAATGGACACCAAATCGAGCACACAGTCAGCATGGTAACATGACAGTAACACAAGAACGGCCATGAGCATGATTGGATGGAACAGCAACTCGAGCAGCCGTTCACCGCAACCGTAACGAAGAATATTGATTATCACATACACTGGTATGCTAGACAACGTTTCTAAATAGTAACTCAAGTGATCAAGAAATTCGAAACCCGACAGGCAACACCTGCCCATTTTACTCACTGATGTTCGGAACTTCAGGATTAGCGATGATGTCAACGTTTGATCACCATTGGTGGTTTTGAAGACTAGTGTCCGATGCACAGCTGACACAAAAATTGGGCTGGCGAGCCGATGCAAATAGCAGATTTTAGTCTTTGATCAACTGGTAACGTCTGAACTATGCTGTTACTTTGACGTATAGTGGACAAGCGTGTGGATTGCATCGATCGCAAGGGCTATGCTGACTAGGACTTCAACCTTACCATGTGTAACCTCGTCAGACAAATCAAACAAGACCAGCCAGACGAAAAGCAGATGCATTTATAGGGTTGTGTGCCACACTACTGATCGCATAGGAGTGTTTGAACAGCGAAGAACGACCCGATGAGTAAATAGCACGATATAGTTTCATACTTGCAGCACTGTCGTCGTCCGAATCAGGTACAAGGGGATCAAGAGAAGTACCCTCAAATAAAAGGCACTGTGATCGCCCAACAGTTAACAATAACCGTTGGTGTAATACTCAATACGGTCAAAAACTTTCAGTGTCATCCAGAAGATTGATATAGCTTCCAGCAAATCCACTACGAGCAACAGTGTTCAGAATCAGACATCAACGCCCTAATAACTGTGCCTTCAGGCTAGGTATGCCCCTCATTGCCAAGTGAGCCAGACTAGAGCAGAGTCCCCTAAGAAAACTCTATATCCTATTAACACGCAAGTTAGATATTTTGTAGCAAAAAGGCGTCCACTAAAGCACAATGTTTGTTGTCCAACTCGCAGGTTGCCATACCACACGCGCGCTAGCGTTTACGAATCAGAATTCCTGTCCACAACACCACTCGGTTTCTGCTCACACGTCTTGTGCACCTCTGCCCGGTTTGTATGTGTGACCGACGCTTTCTATCAGAAAGTTTTCCGCCTGCCATTCCCCATCGGTTGGTCCGAACTCATTGAGCGATGGCTCGTCCGGTCGCTCGTGTTGTCCGCAATCTATCCACTGCGAACGTTGACCGTACTCCACGACCGTGTCGAGTGGAATAATCGCGTCCCCGATTTGGTCGTCCATATTACTTTGCCTGCCATGTCTCGCCCGTTCGTCTGATCCAGTCGAGCGATGACTCATCTGGTCGTCCCATGCTGTCCCCAATCCACTCGTAGTAGGCTTTTGTACGTACCTCGCCCGGCGTTGAGGTATTCCGCTGAGTGTTGGAATATTCGCACCTCCAGTTTGATAACGCGTCACAATTTGAGTCACAGACCCGAGATGGGGTCTCTAAAGTAAACTTCTTTCAGCGGCATAAACGATCAGGAAGTAACAAAAGTTATGTTCCACCCGAGAGTGACATTATCCATCCATTACAAATTTGGATGAGACTCAATTGTGAAAAGTCATGGCTTCTGCTGGATTCGAACCAGTGACAGAAACAGCATGCCAAAACGAGGCAAGCGCACTATCCGCTGAGCTACGAAGCCACGCCGAGAGCGCGGAAGTTTGACATCTGGAATCGGTTACTCACACGTCCCAGTGTTTCATATGAAATTCACAAAATGATTCAGAGGATTGACAGCCCCGGCAGGATTTTTCACAGTTCCCGTAGATATCTAACAACACTAGTGTTGAACATAGAAATTGTGTTACTAACGAGCAGTTGGGCGGATTTAATTACTTATGTGCGGGGTCGATTCTCTGGATCATTTGGTGGATTCCATATAAAACTGTGGGACGGATGAATAACAGAGTTCAAATTTGAAAGCTCCGAGCGTGGCTTCGTCGTTTAGCGGGTAGAGCGTTTGTCGCGCTTGCGCACGCTGTTTCTGTCACCGGTTCGAATCCAGCCGAAATCATTACTTCGAAACTGGGTCTCATCCAAGCCATTAAACCTGTCAAAATACTGATTGATAAGACTTTATAAACTTAAATAATTTATCTTCCCTCCCAGTGTATTCGGGTTGTTCTGGCAAGTACTCTCTCACGTCTGGCGTTTGATGTGTCCTGTGTCAGAGACACGGGTCTACGATTCTATCATCCTTATTCACCTGAGCTCACCTCCAGATAACTGTCGATCAAAGCGCTTCTCTTTTGGGGTCTCTGGTGACGCCGAACCTGAACCTCGTGATCAAACTGAGCAGATTAATGTTTGCTCGACTAGGTTCCAGTGAACAGTCATTTATGCGCTGTCAGATTCAATACACCGGTTAAAGTCTGCCAACACAACTTTGAAAAGCTTTGTATAAGTAGTATATCGCCCAGCGAATAGCAGTTCGGTTGCTACCAAACAGGCGTTCTACCACGCCCTCGCCAACTTTCTAAGCAGATTAAACACTCGGACATCGTCATACTAGCCGATGACGTTAACGCTCAACTTGGCCGTCTTCATCCAGAGTAACAAAAGGTTTCTGGGCACAACGCACTGACAATGGCAAAGGACTTCCATAGCTGTGTGCATCACATGGCCTGCGTACGTTAGGTACTGCTTCTCAACACAGGAGGGGGCATTGTGATATGTGCAACCACCTTCTGTGTCTTAGTGACGGACGGAACACAATCATACGTCAGTTCAGTCACAGGTGGCGCCATCCTAAGGGCTGTCGTTCATTTTGGAGCAACCACCTGAACTTGGATCACGCTATTGTGTGTGCCTGTTTTGTCTCGTCATTGACCCAGATGTCATACACTCTTAAGTGCAAGTTAACTAACTGGCTTCCAAGCGAAGAGAATGTAAAGAACGCATACCAGGAAACAATACTGTGCAAACTGCCCAAATTGGCTCAGTTAAGAGAACCTAACGGACAGTGGATACAAATCGCAGGAGCTAATGAAAACTTGCTGCTAAAAGATATATTCAAAAGCTGTGTGGTTGCGGCAGAATTGGATTTCTGCCACGTCGATATACTTTACTAACAAGTGTCACTCGATTCTACCTGGCTCTGAATATGCTGACGACCGTTGAGTACTTAAACGTAAGCTGGCTAAAAGACAGTGAGCACTATTTGGTTGGGTAGTCAAAGCAGAAGAAATCCTACTTTTTATCTGAGAGCAGCGGAAGGCATTTTTCTCTGAACCATGGTTGCACTAACCATCGAATCGGTTCAAGTAACACCACATGTGGAAAAAGATGGTTCATTTATCACCAGCCAATCCCGTCGACTTGAAGAGTGGGCTGTATATTTTGAGGAACAGAAGTTATCGAGACGTAACGGCTCCTGAACCAGATTTCCTCTCCCTTCTTCTTTTCAAGGATGGTGAGGAAGGGTGATATCAGAAATAACGTAGCCCCTTCATACGGTTTAGGAAATTGAAGAGGTATCTCGTGATTGACGCTTATCGATAGTAATCTCAAAAAGAAGGTCTTAAGTCTAAGTGACAACCATAGATGCGTCAGTTTAGTGTCTGTTGCGTCCAAGTTACCCACTGGCCACATTGTACGTCGGTTCACTAAGCCCACAGAATGCCAGATACGCGAAGAACAAGCAGGATTCCGCGGTGTGTCTTGGAGTATCAGTAACCTTATAGGCAATAAACGGTCTTTTTAGACCTAAAGGCTACTTTTCATTCGGTTGTTTGTAACGTCCTCCGAAACTGCCTTATTCAAGAAAAGGTTTGAGGGGAATAAGTAAATTTATTGAGATCACTGTATATTCCCTCTGCATAAAGAGTGAGGGTTTATGGACAACTGTTTCGGGCGTTTACCACTTCTAGTGGTGTTCTTTAGAGGTATCCGATCTTCCCGTTCTCGTTCAATTGTGTCATGGACAACATTCTGAAAGGTGCGCTTGAAGAGTAAAGTAAGATTGATGTTGAGCTTCTGCCCGACATGGAATGTCTTATTCAGCCCCTCTGCCGAAGACACGTAGACCATGCTGAACAAGACGAACGACCGAGTTGGTTTGTATGGAATACGATTTGCTCCTTCAAAGAAAAAAGTGCTGCTTTAAGACTGGTCCATTCCCACTTCTACGTTCTTTACTGCAGGCGATAAGCTTGAGACTCTGGACACTTTCACATACTTAGGTAGCACTATGTTGTCAGTTTGTAATAGTACTGATGAGATATCAGCGAGAATAACAAAGGCACGAGTTGCTTTTGCAAACTTGTGTTGTCTGTGGTGTCGAAAAGACATTTCGTTGTTGCTGAAAGGTATGTATTGGTTGTGTGCGTTCTCTTTTGCTCCACGGTTCGCAAATGTGGCCTGTTTGCGACGATGACAACGGAATTGCTGTGTTTGACCATCGTTGCCTCTCCCCAATCAGTCCACATTAACTGGACTGATTGCATGAGCAATACAGCCGTTCGCCGGCGAGTATTGCGAAATGCTCAGGACGCGCAATCAATCGGTCAACTAATCGTGTTGCACGGTCTGCGGTGGTTGGATCACGTACTTCGTGGATCACCTGGGCGTTCCAGACAACGTTATGAGCAGCTCTGTTTAAAATACCTGTGGCGAACAGTTGCACTCCAGAAAGTCGGCACACCAACAACCGTCTCAAGGTAAACGGGATCAATGCATCCATGACCAATTCAGAATCCTGCATGGTCTTCAGGAATCGGGCTTTCGTTAAGTTTGATAGACCGGCGAGATACCAAGGCAGTAAGTGACCCAGATGCAGCGGGGACAAGATTGACATCCTTGTGAATATCGCACATAACTCGAGTCTATCGTTTTGAGAACGGAAGTGGCCACCAAGAGGTAATGGATACGAAGTATCTCCTCAGTTTTCAAAACCGTCTGAAACAGTTTGTCAGTTTCGAAATCAATCTCTCGCCACCATCTTTGAAAATAAAAGGTCTGATCTTGGCACCCTGACACGATCTGACGGCCTAAATTCTGCGATTGCTTTCAATTTCGACGGAGGGCCGCCTACAGCACAACAAATGACCAAACAGATCTCCCTATCCAAAGCACTCGATTCAGGTCGGCTAACCTGTTACTTAAAATGTTCAGCATACTCACCAAGTCGGTGCAAATGGTTGACAAAAAGTAAACCCACCTTTTAAAATATAGAAGCACCAACATTAGATCGGTGACCAGTGTAACTGCAAATCGATAAGAACAGCACTCTACTGTTCTCAACCGAGAGTACCATTTATCATTGTCGACCATTCGCCAAAATGATGCTTATATTCATAGAAAATTTTAGTAATTTAACACCAATCATGATCGTATGCAGAAAAACTAGGAATAAAGTCTATTTGGAAGATTCGTGAAATTATAAGAAATTCAGTGCGGTTGACACTGTAGAACTTCTACGAGGCACGTTATATCATAGCAGGCCTTCATAGCCACCGTGCACTGTCCTAAGTTCTTTGTAAGTTCACTCATCTGATTTGATCCCAACAATCTATTCGTTAGTATTCTTGAAGAGCCTTCACTCGGATGGTAGTTTGCCAATACTTACGAGTGCATGACTTCTAAGCAAATGACGGGACGAAATAACGCAAACAATAGCATGAACAGAATCAGTGTGAATACTCCACAATGCCCTGTCATCCTTAACAGTGACAGTATACACGAACGAGTTGTTCCTGTGTTTGAGCTGCGCACAGCGGTATATGTGGCACCTACTGCTTTCGCTTGCATTGTGAGGTGAGGTATGCATAATTATAGTAGCCTTTCATTACTGTAGGTGCATAGCATTCAGCTGCACTTCACCTCCAGTAAGATGACCAAACAGATCATGCAAACCGTTTCCCGATACGATGATGTCTGAGTGTTGGGTCCACACAGGATGCGCGTGAACACAGAAAGAAAGCAACCTGGTTTTCATGACATGACCAATATCTCAGTTAATGTAAACAACATCAAATTCTTGACTGGTTCAGTCACTCTAAACGAGTTTACAGATCAACAATGAAACGTTAATAATTAGACGTCAATACTCATTATCCTCAAGTTTCTGATTTCCGAAGAGACACTATAGATGCAAAACAGCTAAATCGCCATTTCAAAGGTAACTTGTTCACGTTGCAGTATTCAACTAGCCGATTGTCCTGCATAACACGTTCATCCGGCTGCTGAATATCCACAAACCACAACACCCTATTGGAACCTGTCGTGGCAATACCACCAGCTGAGTTCCGACACATACAAGACACCAAGCCATGCATTCAGATGGTACGACTGTCAAAATCATTTCCACATTCACGCTTTCATCACTGCTGCTAGCCACCTGTTACGGTTGTATGCTAAATTGTGCTCGTTAAACACCGGACAGGTTGTGGATAAGGTTCTGTTCTGCAATTCAGTCATTTCACCATTTCCTCTAGGGTTTTCCTCTGGGTTGTCTTCTTACAGTTTCCAAATGACCCAGTGCACCTTTCGACAGACATCCTTTATTTTCACTTTACCCGTTAGGTTACCGAAAAGCCAGCGACTTACTTGCGGTGTAGACAGAATATTTGCCCCAGTCGTGCATCAGTGTGAACCACTGATGTATTGCTGTCTATGGTGATGAGTGCATACAGACATGAGAAATGAATAGCCAGGCTAAGTACGAACTCCACTCTGTCAAGTTTCAAAGTTAGTTAAAAGAGAAAAAAGGTTGACGGATAAGAGCCAACATCTCAAGTACACACGAGTCCAAGTAGGGTATAGATGGGTGAAGTCGAAGGCAATCATAGAGAACCTATTGCTCCAAATGACTTACCGGCTCTGCACCGATATTTAGAGGGGGTGGGCAACCTCTTCTCGGATCATCCTCCTCCTTGGGAGTACCCACACAATCCTGCATCTCGTGACCAATCTGACCACACAGGTCGCATGGTTTTGGCTGATTCGGCTTGAATTCCTCGCGAATGATGGTGAAATAGGGTTCATGCGTTGCCAGACCCAACATAATCAAATCAGCGTCTGCACCGCACAAACAGTGCCGTGTGTTTGCATCGTGATCAGGGGAGCAGCGTTGGCGTCGAATGAAATCCATTATCTTGTGTTCACCTTCACCAGGCACATTGGCATCACTGAGAAACACCTGAGGTGATAGGAGAAGAATGGATAATGAATGCTGCAGGAAGTGACTTATGTATAAACATTCTGTTCACAGATTTTGTGATGAGACCAACGTACGAAGTTCAGTGAGACAGACCGAGAATTTAGAGCAGGTAATTTTTTTTTACTACAAACATTTCAATTATGGTTTGGAAGCATCTTCACACGAGGGTAATCGAATACAAATTTGAAGATAGCTGACGCAGACAAAAAGTGTGCAATCACATGAAACTGAGCGTATTAAGCACTATATTGAGATCAAGATAGCATTTGAGTTGTTTTGTATCTACGAATACGAACAAATAAGACACAGCTGAGACGAACAGAAGTGGTTCAGCAGGCTCGTCGAGGAGGAAAATGCTTTGAGAGAGCAGATTACAACTTGCAATGTGTAACAGAGATTGTTTTTGTCAACTGAACGACCAATCCAGCTAACCAGCAACATATGTACGTCAGGAATCGGAACCGCAAATCATATTAAACGTATTTAATCCCGATAATTTCGACAGTTTCAAACAAAGTGCACTTGTATAGTTAATGACCCTGATATGCTCTACATCAGTTAACCAACAAGCATCCACCGAATTACCAGCGCCTAACTTGACGATTACGCACATCCCAACGTGGTTTAGCAATTCGCTTTTGACAACTGTTTTAGCGAATTACCCATCCAACATCTGACTAAGAACGACTGCAGAATCAGAGACAATAAACAATCATTCACCATACCTTGATTAGTTAGAAGGCAAGAAAATGAAGCTTTTCAAGACCATCACAAGCCCACATACTCATCCATAAATCCACGTACCCTGAACAAGTTTACAGTAGTATGGTGAGTTCAATATGTAATAAGCTACAAATCCGTAGATGGAAATAAGTGGACGATAGAGATTATAATAAACAGGCCAAATGATCGGGCTAGGGAACAAAGGTTACCAAATGATAAGTAGATATACTATTTCATATATAAAAGAGATGTCATAACCCACTCGTAGTGTCTTCAATGAAGTAGACGGCAGTTTTGTGTTTCAAACAGACTATTCCTGAATTAACAATACACACACATCAACATCTGAGAGTCTTACCGGATAGAACTGTGGTTCGGACCACCATTCACCTCAATAGTGGTGTCGGATATCCTATGACGAAAATTCTATAAAAACGAATGGTATATATATATATATATATCATACATAAGACAGATGTCACGAGCCAGTCAAGGGGTCTTTACTATTGTATGACTAGTGACACCTCGAGACAATGAATCGTGTACACCACGCCAGACTGGTCATGCGATTCTACACGATCTTTAGCGTTCATCAAAACTGAAAGAAGTATTGAGTTTGGCTTGTGTGATAATTGGATGCCCAGCGATTGGAGCATCCTTTGTGCTGTTTCCAATGTGTCCTGTCATTCTCGTTTTGGGTTCTGCACGTTCAGTTCTAGTGGATCCTCTGGCAGATGCCTTTAAGAAGACATTGGGGTACCCATTGGAAGTGAACAGTCTAAACGGGTGTTCCTGTTCTTGTCATCTCAATTAAGGTGAATTACAGTCTGCGTGTCTACATGTCAAAACAACGTTCGCATGCAGCCTTTAGGTGGGCAGGCTAGATGATTACTGTCGTACCTAAGAATGATATCAATTGTTGTTGGTTTACGATAGTTTGTGGTTTCAGGTTTGCCATCAGGTCTTCTTATAACCGATACATCGAGGAACGTTAGACGTGAATCTTCTTCTTCGCGTGTAAAGGTTATTTCGTCTATTATGGTATTCAAGCAACTACGACTCAGAGGTAAAATAACGAATGACATATCGAAGTCATGCACGTATATGTATGTCATCCTCATGTAACGTAAAAACTATAAAAACGTGCATCGAAGATGGATTGTGAACCGTCCTGAAATGTTCGTGAATACCAGTATATGACTTGGAATTTTGTAATCGTCAGGTAACAGGGTTGGTATAGACGATGAAAATGAACCGGAAAATTTCGAAGGTATTAGAAGACGAAGGTTTAAAGGAATAACTAGCAGAAAAGACCGTCGAAAATACCAACAACAACAACAACCAACAATCCCAATAATTCTGGTATATGGCGATCAGCATTAGAACTATGAAACAATAATCGGCGTCGCTGGTTGGATGGATTGAAGATGATAACCTCGAATCGGTAGATCTAACTGACTGCAATGGTTTCACATTCACTTGAATTTTCGCAAGCCCTCAGTTGAATGCGTTGAGCAACCTGGCGGTGGCCTGTGGAATGAGACTTGCCTCCTTCAGTACATGTCTGAAGACTATTTCGCTTGGTCTGAAGATAAGCCTGCATCAGTGGTGAAAATCTGACATCGTCGACAAACTGCTTTTATTAGGCATTAGATGGAATGGAAAAAGCCACTATTCACGAGATGCGAACGATACGCAGTTTCGCGTTCGAGAGGCGTTTACCTGAAAGAGGAATCTGAATGAGAAGGCGTGGCCTACAACTGTTAACGAAAAGTGCCCCTGCTTTTTTGTATTCATTCTCTCGAATTCACATTCACTCTGATTGATGTGACAAGAGCGGCAACATAGCAACCGCGGACCAGACCACAGTTGGTAATCGGTGCATTACGGACACATGTGCCAGTAAAGTTTGATATGAGCGTGATACGTCCGTTTGGGTGAGTTGAGTTGACTTAGTGTATCAACTAGGGCATAGAGAGCGCACTACTTTATAACAGTATAAAAAAAACTCGACTGAGTCAAGGGAGGACGAAGTAGCAGGCAAGCCTAGTTTTCATGGTCCACCATTACGCTGGACATAAAGCAAGAAATGATGAACTAATTGGAAGGACGGGAACAAACGAATCTGCTGTTCTAAAGATGCGAATGGACTGTACAAAACGTGATAACAGCGACAGCTGCGATCAATTGTGGGTAATGTTCAACTTGAAATTAACCAAATCCCCGACTACTCATCAGTAATCTAAAATATCGCCTAGCAGGTTTAATGAGATTGGAGATCTCGACCTGTCTAGGAAGTCCTAATCGCGGGGTTATCGATAGGAGTTCATCATCATCATCATCATAGACAGCAATACATCAGTGGTTCACACTG
>JTDE01002798.1:0-20175 GCA_014338405.1 Paragonimus skrjabini miyazakii | reverse complement strand
CATAGACGAGGTTCTTCTCTTCATGAATAACACATCTTTCATTGTTTTTTAGTCGTTTTAACATTCAGCATAATCTCATTGTGTCACATGAAGTGCAGCATAACAACAGTCTTATATTTTCGGACATTTTACTCATTAAGAACGCTGATGACGTGTTGTGACAGACAGTTTAGAACAAACAGACTGCCTGTGAATACTAGTCACACTTTGTCAACTCTGCACCAGCCGCGTCAAAACGCGGCGTAACCAGCATACATTCAAACGAAATGCCAACGGTCAGCGCAGTAGGTACGATTCCAAACAAGGAGGTATTCAACAAACGAGAACCCGGAGAAACTATCCATATTCACAAGAGACAAAAAGGATAAACTGACCTCATATTCAACAGGTAAGTTATAACGTTTTTACTGGTTAAATGGAAACACCCAGCCAAAAGTATCGACAGCAAGTTGAAGATAGCAACGAAACATTCGAAACCATTTACAGGTAGCACTAACAAGCAGTTTGACAAAATAGTTAATTTAGAAGAAACCCAATTGTGAAAACTCTGGGCTTCGGCTGGATTCGAACCAGCGACAGGAACAGAACACTCGAAAGTGGTAAGCGCTCTACCCGTTGAGCTACGAAGCCACGCCAGGAGCTGTTGAATTCTAGTGTGGTCTGTTTGAAAAATCCTGCCGAGGCAGCCGACACTCTAGATCATTTGGTGGATTCCATGAGACAGCGGGACAGAGGAGTAACAGAGTCCAAAAGTGAAATTTTCGAGCTCCCGGCGTGGTTTCTTAGCTCAGCTGGTGAAGCGCTTGGGCATGCTGTTTCTGGCGCTGACTCGAATCCAACCGAATTTCAGTTTTCACACTTGGATCTCTGAACTATATAGGTAGGACAGGCGGCCTTTATACGGATGTAGTGTTCGTATGATCTGTCGGCTTCTCACGTTATTTGCTGGTTTATATCGAGTCATAATGACAATTACACTGATGTGAAATCGCTGATGACCAGGTCAACACGGACACGCCTAATGAAAACGTTGTGACGGGTGAGGTCTAGCAGGAGCGAAACTTGAAGCTAAATGCATCTTTAAGAGATGTGCTGGCTAACGGGTCCACAGGAATGTGAAGAGTGCGATCAGTTCTGAGTGACGTTCAAGTAGTAAATCAAAGTTGTTGGTTCAGACGATGACACAATGCAACTCTGGAATGTGATCCGAGTAACAATAAGTCTAACTGTGCCGGTTGTCACATCGGCAGGCTACGTTTGTGAGGTTTCATGATGCTCACAGTCAGCTGACTCGCCAATTCGTTCACAGTATTGTTACGCAATCAAAACCCTAAGGTTCAGACGTACAGCGGGTTGCGATTATCAAAACCTACTAGCCGGCGTTGTGTACGTGAAAGTTGCTGATGTCACAGATTGGCTTGACCAGCCTGAATAATACACACTAACTGTTTCACGTATATGGCTGCTTATAGCAAATGAAGTGTGCAAGTCCCGAAACCCGTCCTTCACCCGTCTAGTAAATTACAACACTGCAAATTCAGTAACCTTAAAAAATGTCTTCAGGCAAGAGCGGGAATTCGTCGACGAGAATGGAACCATTTGTTCTATAGCTGTTCAGTCGCCGCAAAAATTAATGGCCGTGCCTTGGAAAAGGCCGCTCTTTCGATACGAACTGTCCTATTAACTCCAATCGGTGACCCCTCGACTAGGACTTCTCTCTCGAGGCGACCGGGAAACCTGACAATTACTCATAAGCGAAAGTGGTTGAGGGTTCACATCTGATAATTCGGTCGTGACTAATGTGAGGTCAGTAGCGCAGTGGTCGACACGGTTGCCTCATGAACAGCGTGGTCAGAGTTCTAGTCCCGGCCGTGGCAAGAATATGAACTACTAACGGGCTGCTCCACCAAGAGCGAAACTCGAATCTAGTGCTTCTTTTCGAAATGGGGCCAACTGCAAAGTCTACGGGAGTGCGGCATCTGCAGTCAAATATGGGTGATGCCCAATTTATATAAAGATCAAAATCCTAAACTCCTCACCGGTAATTGATAGATCAACAAAAACTGGCGTCAACAGAAAGCCAACACAGTAAAATCAATACAGAGTTCATTAAACGAAGTTTTTCTGCCTACACAAAGTTGGATTACGTAATCGAATGGCAATGGCAGTGGTCAACATTCAATGGCTAACGAGTTTTGACCGATTCGACGGAACCCTGTAGATAACGGTGAACGTCGACCTGATGATCGCTGTCAGTCAGGCAACCTATATCGGCACTTGTGATTGATTTCCTCCCACTTGTCCCGATTCATGCTGGATGATGTCTGATTCTTCTAGATAAATGCCGCCGTACGATTCACGTAGTTTGCTGAACAATCGTAAGTAAATCACCATACATGAGTTATGGACTGACACTTTATCTTTGAGATTTAGAGTAGTCAGCGGTGAACTGGTAAATGAGATAATCGGTCTCATTGAGTTCAGCGTTCCATTAAGGGAACTAGTAAGTCGACGGATCAGTGATAAAACCAATCTGTCTCCTTTGTATGACAGTCGCATGAAAATGGGCTTTTTATAAATTCGTTGAATCTTAACTGATGTTTGAACTGCCTTCATACGCTTGATAAAATAATGTCAAATTAGCCGTTCTCTTGTGGAGTACGGATTACAAGTTGTAGTTCATGTTTCAAAGCATCTGCTGAGCAGATGTTTTTGGCTCTATCTGCCAAACATTTGCCCAGGTTTCGTTTGTATTTTAGGTTAGTGAAACTATAAAAATTACTGTACTGACCTGATCAAGCAGTCATTACGATAAACGGGGCGTTTTAAACTTCCGTCAATCCCTCTGTTCAGAGAGACGTCCAAGAAGTGGTAAGATCCATCTGACTCCAGTTCTGAGGTGAAACTCATCAGCAGATGTGCACAGTTGAAGTTCTTTGAAATATCAGCTATGTTGACAGATGAGTCTGTGACGGCGAATACATCATTACCATAGCGCCGGTGGAAAACCATCTGACTTATAACAGTGCTCAGCACCGTTCGTCTCAGCTTGTCTATAAAAATATCTGCCAGCAGTGATCCTAATGGTGACCCCATTGCAACTCCATCAATTTGTCTATAGATGTCACCATAGAAAACAAACTGCACACTATAGGTGCATTTTAGAAGCAATTCCTTCAGATACGCCGTTGACAAGCCGACCAAAATGCTGTCGCTTTCAATAAAATCGAATAAGTAATGTATTATTTCCACCACTGGCACATTAGTTAACAGGGAATTTACGTCAAAAGAACACACGATTTCATTGTCTACGAGAATGTCACGAACTGTATTCGTGAATTCAAGTGTATCTTGCAGGCTATGGACACACATTTTTCTCCAAACTGGCTCCAAGATCTCAGCAAGCCATTGTGCTAAGGCGTGATACGGTGAATTTTTCATATCCATAATAGGGCACAGAGGGCAGTTAAGCTTAGGACTAATAGTACCCGTGGAACTCATAAGTACATGCTGGACAGTTTTTAGGACTTCTCCGTCTTTCAATCGTTTCAGACTACTAGTTATCTGCGTGTCTGTTGCCAATGTTTTATTGTATTCTTTTATCATTTGGTTACGCTTAGTACTATCTGAAGGAACTGCTTTCACTTTGCTGATTTGCCAGGCAACACTATTCCAGTACCTTTGTCCGGTCGTGTTAATAGTACATCTTGCCGATCCCAAAGTGCACATAACGATTCATGATGTCTACCAACTACCGGTCCTTTAAAATAAATGGGACTATGTCAGTATTAATAACACAAACTAACCAACTTAACAACAGAAATTCTCACATTGCACTTCAAGCTTTAATCGATCATAATGACGACGTGGAATGGAAAATTTTGGTCCTAATGCTAGAACCTGTAGTTGCGCAGTATTAAGAGAAATAGAAGGAAAGTTATGGATAAATCGTTTAGTTTGGATAAGAAATGACATATGCAGTTTCTTGTCTTTCAGCGTGCAGATAAGTTTCTATCGTTTCATCTCTGCCCGTTTATCCACGACTAAATTCACAAAATTATCAAACAGCACTCTTTCTTTTTTAGGTCATCAAGTACGTGTGTTCGTTGGGCAATATTCCTCCCTAGCTGTGTGGTCCATTTGTGTGTCTATCTGACTGTAGGCGTGACGTTTCAGTGACACAGACGAATATGGCTTCTACACAGTGTTATCCGATAGCATGTGGGATACGTGATTGTTCGTACACAGTCACTGAAAAATTCGATTTCAATGTTTGGTTTAGCAAGCCGGTTTACAATGCTTGGTAATCGATTGAACTGCTTCAATAGCAGCGTGTTGTTGTGGTGTTTGATTATTTTGAAGATTCCTACTGAGTCATGGAACATGAAGTTCATTGGTTACAACCATGTGAAACGCAAGTGTGGTATGTAGCGAATATCACACACCAGAGCACATCGATTCTACATCACACAAGAAATAGAAACCTTCACAAGAAACCTGGGAAGACCGGACACTTGCAACGTTACACAAAATGACACGGTGAACCACGAGTCTACATCAATAAGTCAGGACGATAACTGACATGAAATCATCCTTCCACGGAAACAAAACGATTGTGCGAACAGTTAAGCAAATTGTCCTGATTCTGAAAAGCCAACCGAAACCACAAGATAAGGTTGTCTTTAATCAAAAGAAGCCAACCAATTAGTGCCTAATCAAATTGTGCAGACGAATTCCTATTTAACTACGCACAAGACTGCTGTCGGTGAGCAACAACATTGAATGAATGTCCTCACCAAATATGTCAAACCCTAGCCGATGGTGCACGACCCACGAATTACGATACGCCAACACAAGACAACAACAACAGATAGCAGAGTCTACCAATAACACACACTCACCCGAATCTCCGACCTGAAGAGATCCACGAAAATGCTACTCTACTGTGACTTTGAGTGTCACATGAAAGCGGGAACAATTATTTAAATGAACATGAAGTCCATATTTCATAAATGACAAGGTAATTTATTTCAGCCACCACTTACCAGTAATGAAAATGTGACTCAACATATTTGATGATTTCTGTGCACTCAACTAGTAGTAGTAGTTGTCTCATTTAGAGGTGAAGGGACAACCTTGGCACTACTTACAGGTGAATGTGGCTGAGCGTACACATATGATAATTTAGTCGTGCTCAATGTGAGATCAATGGTGCTTCATGAAAACATAGTCAGAAATCTAGTCCCAGCCTTGACAAGGATATGCACTACTGACGAGCTGCTTCACCAAGAGCAAAACTCGAGTCTAGTGCTTCTTTTCGAAACGGCCCAAGTGAGAAATCTATGAGAATGTGACAGCTGTAATCAAATGTAGGTGATGTTCAAGCTACATGAAAATCGAAATCCCTTACTACACATCAGCAATCAAAATACCGTTCAAAAAGTTAATGATTTCTGTGACTAACTTAGAGCGAGATCCTAGTCGAGGGGTTATCAAGTGGAGTTAACAGAAAAGTTCCTGTCTCTTCTCGAAGCAATCGGGCAATCAGAGCATTATTCACAATCGAATGCAGCTGAGCGTTTAAATGGCGATTCAATCGTGCTTAATGCGAAGTCAATGACGCAGTGGTCATGAAAGTGTAGTGGGAAATCTAGTCCCGGCCATGAAAATGATGTGCACTCTAATGAGAGCGAAACTCGAATCAAGCGCTTCTGTTCGAAAGTATCGTTATCTGAGATGTTCGTCTCGTAAAGTTTCTTGCTTAGTCGGTAGAACATCTGAACACGTTTCTGGCAGGAGCAAATAACACATAGTTCACGTAGATATGGGATTAAAAAAAGCTTATGATGATAAGTTCGTCACGTACGATTCTGGACGTTCGGGTGGGGCTGACTATTGGAAAGCCCGACAAATGAAACTGGGAAAGGGTTGCAAGTATCCTCAGTCAGACTTTGACTGCTTGAACAACTCAACGAAAGTAATCAACATTCGCAAATATGCGTCAAAAGGTGGAAGCATTCAAAATCGCATGACGTACAAGTACCTGGAATCGCCACGGTTTTCAAGATCCACATGCGGCAGCAAAAAAACGATTGCTTTTGAACACGAGATTATCCCGATTATCCGTGGAACATGTGTGCGCGTTTCTTGTGCTTACACATAACGAATCCTGAATTATTATACACGCTGATCAAAGCCGTTGTGTGAACCTGATAAGATGCTGAAAAACATGTAGAGCGAATCACCACCCTGGTCTTAGATACTTTTCACAGGGTAGCAAACGACAGGAAATGCTGTAGAATCGAATACATAGTTGTCGATGCCCTGTGCAAAAAATAAGAGACAGCGCTGACTGATCTGATTTTATACACAGAGATGAGCATAATTATGAAAGTAAGTACGGTGTATGAATGAACCAAACAAAAGTTGATTAACACAACATACTATGATATTCTTCCAACCCGGGTCACTGTTTAATCGATCGTATATGTAGTAACGCAATGCCACAGCCAAACGTGCCATGAAAGGTGTTCCCGGTGTGATACAATTTGAATCGAAGTGCTCCGACTCCTCCTTGCCCGGTGGTAGATGGGCTCCGCGTGCAAGCAGTTCGTGCCGCAGACGATCAACGGTCATCTGCTTTTCTTTGGCCTCCTTGGCAGCACGGAAACGTCTAGATCTTTGCTGATTCATTTTGGCTCGAGGCGCCACACCATCGATGGCCATGTACAGAATGCGCCGGGGACGAATTATGGCAAACAGACGATCAATATACTCAAAAATGGCCACAAACATCTCCGCTTCGTTCTTGGGAGCAGCCTTATTTTCCGGGTGTGTACATGGATGAATAATCCCATTCATATCCAGATACAGATTGTCAAACTCTTCGCCGTTTGGGTTAGGTTCAGTGGTATCCACTGGTCCACGAGTACCCCGATTGTCGATTATCGGTCCACGTTTCTCCACGCAGTGACTCACAATTGATGGGTATTTCATACTAAGCCATCGGAAGAAGGCTGGAACACCCATAGTTCAGAATGGAGAGCTGCAGGAAGCGAGATAAGAAGGCGACTTCGATGAAAGACTTAAAGAAAAAGACAACATAAAAAGTGAGGAAGGGAACACGCACAGTAAAACGAATTCCAGTCGGTCAAGACAATTTTAGAAGTTAGTGCCGTAACTTTCGACAAATTTATTTCACCTGGTTCAGCAATAAGCAACTGATATTAAGCCATATGGCATCTGATTTTATAAAGATATAACTTAAGAAAAGGCATCCGCTCCTGTGTGTGATAACAGCTCTACGTCATAGCCAGATTACCATGGTTCGAACTATTGTAGCGAAAAGGCGTTCAATAAAGCGCAATCTTTATTGTCCAACTCGCTAGTTACCATGCCACATGAGCGCTCGCGATTTTGAATCACAATTCCAGTCCACAACACCCCCTGGTTTCCACTCGCACGTCGTGTGCACTTCTACCCGGTTTAAGTGTGTGGTTGGCGCCTTCTACCCGCGGGTTTTCTGCCTGCTATTCCTCGGCCGTTGATCCGATTTTGTTGAGCGATAGCTTGTCCGATCGCTCGTGCTGTTCTCCGTCTATCAACCGTGGGCTTTGACCGTAATCCACAGCTGTGTCGAGATATTCCTGACAGTGTTGGAATAATCACACCTTCAATTTGGTCATTCATTCTATTTCGGCTGCCACGTCTCGCCCGTTGGTCCGATCTGGTCTAGCGATGACTCATTTGGTCGTCCACGCCGTTCTCCATCCGCTCACCGTGGGTGTTTGAACGCACCTCCCCCCTGCGTTGGGGCATTCCGCCGAGAGCTGGAATGCTCGCACTTCCTGCCTGACAATCCCCCACACTATGACGCTGCAGTGACCTCGACAATCTGACTATCAATACCGTCTGGTAAGTTGTTTCTACTACCACCTCCCTCAATTTACAATCAACGATGTTGCAGCTGTGAATGGACGATTTCTAAACAAGTGGGAAAAGGAAGCGTGCAAAAAATTGTTTAAATCTAAGTGGTTGCCCGAATTAAGCGACAGCTTGCGATGCAGTGGTCAACAGAAACTGGCAGAGATATAATCGAGTAAGATCTAGTGGTGAGACGCACAGAGCTGTCACTAGGTCATATACCAGTTCTTTTTGCCTTAAGACGGAACTTGATACCCACAGACAGTGAAACAAACACAACCACAAGAGAAGTGCATCACTATCAGTACAACGTGCTGGAACATAAGAGGAACCGCCCATAGTCACTTACCTTTTGGAGTACGAAGACCAGACACAACGAAACTAGACCTTAACGCTGAGGGATGGCTTGCGCGGCTCGATGACATATAAGGCTGAACTGGGTGATGTGACGATCAAACCAACAGTTATTCACGTCACGTAGGCCAATAAGCAGAAGTCTGACGAACCACAGTCTCATGGTCATCTATGTTGGGAGGTTTGAATAAGTGCTAGAACAGTGGTACTAGTTCTAGTGTACTGCCATCCACTAGCTTTTGAGCCAAAATTGGCTAAAAACTCTAACAGTTCCGCCATAAAGGGGCGTCCTGATAATATCTCAACCCACACAATACCATGAATACTCAACATTATTGATTCCACATAGCATTAGCCGTCTCAGTATAAATTTGTTGCATAAAGGAAGAAGAACGGGCGAAAACGTGTTCCTGATGACTCCCATCCAACCGAGTTCTCCGGACACTCCCAACATTCACTGTTGGTAATTATTCTGCAGACATTCTCACAGATATAGCTAACCAAGGTAACATTGTGCCAATCCAACCACCAGGTACTTTCGTCACTTACCAGGGCCCAAAAGGAGAAGTAACATAAACACCCTCAACATTTGGATTCTGAATGAGAGTATACGGCCAAAATATGAGAACAGGGACAAGAGGCATTCTGATAAGTCAAAAAAACATACAAACACAAACAAACATGCAAACAAACCCAAAAAATACATCAATGCACACAAAAATTCGTAAAGTGAGTGCCACTGACTTATATTATCCGCCAAATCAGAGCGTACTTTCAACCAGAGGCGTTTATTGTTTGTCGGACCTCAGGCAGGAGACCGGGAATGACCTACTGAAGCGAGCTTCAGAACAAATTCCTTTATACACCGGACTCAAGTCATAGATTGATCACCAGCTTGCCGCTCCAGTCTAACCTATCATTCGAAAACAAAGCACAATGTGGCAAGCGATGGGTTGGCAAGCCAAGTCAACGAAACCTGCTCGGGAGTTGACAGGATTCATGCGTGCCGGAGACACGTCAACGAACTTCGCCATTGTTGAAACACTGTTCCGACCACACACTGCTACTGTCTCGGAGACACCAATAGTCGAAAATGGACAATGTGCGAACATTCTTCGAGCGGACGGACCAGCTTTGGTAGCCTAATATTAGGACCGCTCTTACAGTGGTGGTGTACATTCGGCCTTTCATAGAAAGATTGAGATCACTACCACCATTATCATCACAGAAAGCAATACATCAGTGGTCCTCAAAGATGCTTAACTATCACATAACCATGGAGAAGGAAAACCTCTACAAAAATAAAGAAAAGAAGAGAAAGAGACTTAACTGATAGATGACCTATGCTGTAACTTTGGTGAAGTGGTCGGGCTTGTGTACCGTTTTGATCTGGCGGGCTATGCTGACTAGGACTCCGGTCCTTCCAAGAGCAACCTTGTCAGACAGGCCAAAGGGGAGCAGTCACACGAAAAGCAGTTACACTCATAGGATTGTATGTCGCATTACTGGCCACGTAGGAGTGCTCAGTTAGCCAGGAACGATCCGATGAGCATACAGCAGAACTATTTGCATAGTTGCGGCACTGCTGTCTTCCACATCAGGAAGAGGGGGGTTACGAAAGGTACCCTCAAACAAAGGGCACTCAGATCGCCCAACGGTTGACCGTGACCGCCGTCGTATTATCCAATACGGTCGAAAATACTTGATATCTTCCAAAAGCCTGATGTTGTTTCGAGTACATCCATTGCGCGTAGCAGGGCTCAGAATCACACACCAATGTCTTATTCACTGCGCCCTCGGGATAGGCAAGCCCCTCACTGCCAAGTGAATCAGACTCTTGAGTCACTGGCTCCGGGTGGGGTCCCCCAAGAAAACCTTATATCCTGTTGTCTCGCAAGTCAGACTTTTGAGTCAGAGACTGGGGCTTGGGTCCCTCAAGTCAACCCCCTTCCGCGGCATAAACGACCGGGAAGTATCAAAAGTTATCGTCCTCTCGACAGTGACATTACTAACCGATCACAACATTCTGCTACTGTTTACCCCTATTTCTTCTGCTTTCCATAAGCCTTCGGGAGATAACTGTTTTCTGAGACCGACAACTGGTAAACATTGGCGCCTTCAATGTCCGCACTCTCCGACAAGTCGGTCACCAAGCTGCTCTGGCAAGTACTCTCAAATCTGGAGCTTGATGTGTGCTGCGTGTCGAAGACACGAATCTACGATTCTAGCACGGTTATCCATTTGAGCTCGCCTCTAGATAACTGTTGATCCAAGCGCTTCCATCTCAGGGTTTCTGGTAACACCGAAGCTGAATCTCACGGTCAAACTGAAATGGGAAACGCACTGATTTCTAGAGCAAAGCAATGCTTGCTCGATTGTATCTCAGTGGACAGCCGTTTTCGCGCTGTCAGACTCAATAGATCGGTAAAAGTCTGTCGACGCAAATCATCATCATAACAGCCATGAGCCTGACCAAAAGGTACTGTGGCTCGGGCCGCCGTTCACCTCAACAGTGACGTAGAATATCCTAGAAGAAAACGCTTCTGAGAAGCCTGAAAAGTATTGAGAGAAGACTAACAGGAAGAAGCGGAAATGGTATGGATACAGGTACGCCATTGACTGCGACACATCGTCATCTCGGACAGCGTCTCTAACCAACAGTTTGAGGGATCACGAGAACCCCATCCAGGCAGGCGACATCTACCCACTTTGCTCAATGAAGCAGTCAGGGTCTTCATATTTCGTGACCACGTTGTTGCTTGACCACCACGTGGTTTGACCCAATTGTTGGTGGCCTCAGCATATAATGCCCGGTACGGTAAACGATTAGATGACATACGGAGTACGTGACCCAACCATCGCAAGCTGTGCACCACAAATCAGAAAGACGTTGTGTATTTATTATATCGGCGTACGCCCCGAGGGACAGCTGTTCGGATGCGTTATATGACGCCCTCATTGACCTTCTGAGGCAAGCTAAACACTCAGACATAATCGTACTAGCGGGCGATTTTAATGCTCAGCTTGGTTGTTTTTCTTCAGATGAGAAGCGTCTAGGAGGTATGTTTGGTGTCCGGGCACGACGCACTGACAATGGCGAAAGACTGCTGCAGCCGTGCGCATCCCACGGTCTGTATACTTCGAGCACCGCATTCCAACACAGGAAGAAGCACTGTTACTTGGAGACCTCCGTGTGCTTCTCAGGCGTGGACACAGTTGGATCACATAGAAGTCAGTTACGTGACGTCATTCCGTTAAGAACCATCGTACCCTTCGGAGAAACCACCTGAACTCAGACCACCCTGTTATGCGTGCCCGTTTTGTTTCGTCATTTGCTCAGAGACCATACGTTCGTAAATGCAAGATACTTAATTGACATTCGAGCGATGAGAGTGTGAAGAGCGCTTTCCAGACGGCGTCGGTGAACAAAGTGCCCAGTTCGAGTCAGGTGAACGATGCTGACGAATACTGGGAACAAATCGCCGCTGCTATGAAGGCATGCTGTGAACAGACAGGTTCCGAGGAAGCTGTTCAGTTGCGACAGAACTGGATTTCTGTCACGTCGATAAACCTCGAGAACAAGCGTTGCCCGATCCCACTTGGTTCTCAATATGATGACGGACGTCGATAACTTAAACGTGAGCTGACTAAAAGCCTGCGCAAAGACCATGAGCAATAATTCATCGAAAAATCGAAAGATATGGAAAAAGCCCTTTTATCTGGGAATAGCAGAAGGCCTTTTTCCCTCATCCGTGGTTGTACTGACCGTCGAGTCAGCGTAAGTGAGACCATATGTGAAAAGGATGCATCACTTATTATCAGCTAATCGCGTCAACTTGACAAGTGGGCTGAACATTTTGAAGAACAGTTCAGTTGGCCTCAACTAGATCATGTGGACGACGGGACCCGAATGGCCAGTTACTGCGTTCCGGACGGCCCTCCGTCGGAAGCAGAAGTGGTACTGGAGATTAATTAATTGAAGGGTAACAAAGCTCCCGGACCAGACCTCCACTCTTCGTATCATTGCAAGAATGGCGGGGAGGAATTGATATCGGAACCAACAGGACACTTCCAGACGATTTGAGAGACTTAAGAGGTGCCTCGTGATTGGTGCCTATTAACAATAATTCTCATTTTCAAAAAGGGGGCTCGACGTCTATGTGACGACCACAGAGGCATCAGTCTAGTGTCTGTCGCGTCCAAGTTATTCACTGACCTCATTTTACGTCGACTCACTAAGCCCAAATAAAGTCAGACACGCGAAGAACAGGCAGGATTCCAATCCGGTCGAGGTGCGTTAATCACATTTTTACCTTGCGACGGATCTTGGAAAATCAGCACTCTTAGGGGCAGCCGACGGTCATGGTAGTTTTGGACCTAAAGGCTGCTTTTGATTCAGTTGCTCGTAACGTTTTCTGGAGCTGTCTCCTTCGCAAGGGAGTACCAGGAAGATACATGAATCTGTTGAGATCACTGTATGCTCACTCTGCAAGTATGGTGAGAGTTTATGGACAATTGTCTCGGGCGTTCATCAGTTCCAGTGGTGTTCTTCAGGGGTGTCCGATTTCTCCACTCCTGTTCACTTATGTCATGGACGACATTCTGCAGGGTACACTTCGGGAATCCAATTAGTTTGGTGTTGGGCTTCTTCTCGGCCCTAGATTGACCAATCTGGAGTACGCGGACGACATTGTCTTACTTAGCTCCTCTACCGACAACATGCATACCATGCTGAACAAGGTGAGTGACCGGGCTGGTTTGTATGGAATGCACTTCGCTCCTTCAGAGTGCTGCTTCAATACTGGAGCATTTCAACTCCTACTTTCATTGTAGTTAATCCGCTTGAGACTGTGGACAGTTTCACATACTTGGGTAACACTATCTCGTCAGGCTGTAATATTGCTGACCAATCTGGGCCTGACGGCAGCAACCAAGGGAAAAAAGAAAGAGAACGTGAGATGGGATCTAGCTCATTCGGCGGCACTCAAAAGTACGCTAAGCGAGGAATGCGCAGAACCTTTGGGTGTGTTGAACAATGTTGAAAAATGTACAGATCAAACGACCCTGACAAGTGGAAGAATAGATTGGTCGTTAGGACGAAGCAAGCATTTACAGCATGCTTTTAGCTGCCCAATTGAAGAAAGTGGCATTGAGTTCACACCAGGCCTCCTACAACAGACCACACAGAATCTTGCGTACAGAACAGAAAAACGACAAAAAACACTATTACGGCCGGATCCTTAGAGAAGTTCCACGATCGTTAGCCATTACAATACTTTGTTCGAAAGCGCTCAGTTTATTCAATCTTTGCAACTCTGTTTTTGCAGTGAGTTATCACGAAAGGGTTTGTAAAGAATCGAATTGATGTGATATTATTGTGTGACCGAGCGTCGTAATTCATCCGTGATGTAAATAGTGCATTGGTTAGCACAGCTGCATTATGAAAGCGTGGCCATGGTTCAAATTTCTGCCGTAACAAGCACGTGCACTACTAACGTGGTTCTTTTCGAATAAGCTTGACTGAAAAGTCCGATAGAATGTGAAACCCGCATGTGATTGTGAATATTGCTTAACTTAATTCAGTCAAAATCCACTGCTGCTCCTCAGGAATCGAAATGTTACTAGCCTAAAGTAGCTCCCGTGTGGGAAATGAAACCTCACCAGTAAGACAAATTACCGATTGTTCACGGATTCTGAAATTACTGCTCAACAGGTTTAGAGATCTCTGTGCTTTCAACTTAAGAAAAATCTTAGTCTTGGGACCCTCGATTTGAGTCGACGGGTTGGTTACTGTCTCCCCCCGAGGAGATCGGGCAATCTGAACGCCGTCTGTGTGAGACGACCATGTGGGACACGGTTTAAGGAACTAGTGAAATTTAAGATATTAGCATTCAAGATGAAGCCGTTGTCCTTGGCCTCCATCCGGCTATCCATGAGGATAATACGTGTTGGTAAGGCGTGATTGGCTAGGAAAGAAGTTAAGTTGTTTTAAAGAGAATGCGTTTATTTATGTTTTGACAAACGCTGTACTTTCTTGCATGGAATACTAGTAAGGGTGATTGACCGGCATTCAGCGCAAACGTGCACTACATTAACGCTTCACAGGTATACACAACACGTACCAAACGCAAAGTAAAAATACGAATAATTGAGTAAGACCGAACGTATAGTATACGACAATTATAATAGGTCTCAGCCAGTACTAAACGACATCGATACGCGAAAGCATCTCGGGAGGTTAAGGGTCCGACCGTCGAGCGCGCGAGCAAGCCAGAAGTGTTTTGTAGCGCCATTGGCGCGCATGGGTCAACAAGCATGCAAACAAACAAACGCGGTGGCACGCAACAAACAGACGTCAGACAAAAATATTCACGATTCTATGTACAATGTGAACTAAGATTTTCAGAAGGATTTTACACATCGTACAGCTGGCAGACCGGGGTTATCTCCAGATCACTACAGGCAGCTAATACTAAAGCGTCTGTCGTCCACTTTGAGGACAGGTCTGGCCGTAAGGTTTCAGAGGTCCACATGGAAAGCCTTCTTACACATAGATAAATGAACTGTGATTCTACAGAAAGTTTTTAAACTTGAATAAAATTACCAGCATAACCTTGGATTGACAACAAAACTTTCTTCGTTGTAGTCCAGAGCAGTACAAGATGGAGTTCGACTGGCGATGTACTTAATGCAGTATCACTGCGAATCTCTGACGTCATGTTTCCAAAAGTACGTGACGACCCAACAAATCCTAAAATTAGACGAATTATGCGATATGGCGAACTCAACAGTCTAGCTTATTGGTAATTGGATTTCCGAACGGGAGACACCGATATCGACAAATAACGACGATTGAAAGCATTAAAACTGTTGCACGGTTGTCTTGAAAATTGACTCATCTATAGAATTTGAATAAAGAAGACAGTAGGCTGATATTGCACGATTTACGTCCGTACAAATTTCGCTGCATCTTTACGAGTATGAAGAAGCGAACAAGATAACAGAGAAAGTCAATTGTCAGAGTGCACAATCATTGTCAATACCAGGGTAGTGACAACCGTACAAACAGTTGTTTCTGAACACATAACACGTGTTTGAACTTTCGGGTTGCAACTGCTTCAGCATAGCGCAATGTTTGCCTGTGTGACGTTGAGTAGATAACGCGAAATGCCGTTGTGGTATCACATTGGTGTTGCGTCATCAGAATATGACGTGCAATGGATGATGCAGGCTCTCTGTTTCTATGCGCCACTGTGACGTCATGTGTTTGCGTGACCTGCTTCTTGACCCACTTGGGGATGTGCTTCATGACCCTGGTTCTCAACTGGCGCTCAGTCCTGCCTATGTAGGATGCTTCGCATCTACATCGATCTTCATAGATAACGTTGGATTTGGCTGACTCGGGCACCGGTTGTTTCACACAGAGCGTTGGAAATCGGAATGTTCTGAACAGAATCACTGGGACAACTGCATTGTATGTTCTCGCGATAGAACTAACCAAACGACGGTGAATAAGTTGAGACACATCATCAACCTTATATTAAATGAGGCTTCGTGAATGGCACAAGACCGTTCATATGGAAATTTAACCACACCCTAATTATGAAATTGTAAACGTACATTAACTATGAATTTTGTCGTCTTCCAATTGCGTTTTTTGCCGAGGTGTTGGCGTCCAGTTTTGCCCCAATGTCACATCTTACTTCATCAAACAAATTTATTTCCTTTCCTCCTCTTTCCTCAACCTGTTTACTTGGTGACCGCCCAATCCCGTCTTTGCGTACACATCAGAGACTTGTCACGTTTGTCGTTGGTGACAGAAGTCATGGCCAAAATGATAGCGTGCCAAACACCAAGGTTCCTTTACCTGGAAGAGACAAGCCCCTACTCGCCTTCCGAACGCCATTTAAGCTTGCCAACTTCAATGTTCGAAGACAGGGAGGCAGGCAGTTCTTGCACGCCATCCGAATCCGTTGTCGTGTTGAAATCCGGCTTTCGGTTTCTAGTTCATTGCTACATCTCCAATCACTCTCACCCGCTTCATCATGCGAAGCAATATACGACTGTCTGAAGACTGCAACTCATACCACTAGCCAAGCTGATGTTCGAAATGTCCTAAGCGCATACGCAAAGAATGCGCTGGTTGACTGAATTCCCGTCAAGGGCTTTCTTAGCCCTATCAGACTCGAAGGTGCGGTTAGAGCATCGAGAGGCGCCCATCGAAAACACTGTGTTTGTTATTGCGGCATATCTCCTCACAGACTGCAGTCCAGACGCAGTCAAAGATGATTTTTGTCCCTCAGCTCACTAAATTTCTGCATACGATGTGGACATTATTGTACTAGCTGAAGACTTGAATACTCAGGCAAGCAGACTAAGCGCGGATGAGCGTGACCTAGGTAGCCTGCATTCCTACGGTACTCGTGGGACAGACAACGGTGAACGTTTCTTGCAGCTCTATGTTGATAACGGTCTGCTTCTGGCCACCTGACGACCTCCATCACCGAGTGGATCGTAGACGCAGGTTGACCAAATTGCCGTCGGTAGTGTGGCTGTTTCCAAGATTGCAAGTTAATCTGGAGTACCTGTGTGGATTCCGACCACGCACTGTTATGTGCTAAGTTCGTTTTGCGTTTTGGTGGGAGGCCACTTTACCGTCAATTACAAATTGACGTATCTCAAGTAGCAGGGCCACAGGCGCTTTACGCTTACCAGTCTGTGGTCTAGGTCCCCATTCACCAGACAACGTTGAAGTGCATTGGACACGTATGGGGCATGCGGTGTGTAAGTGAGGTACTGTGTCGTGTGGTAATACTGCTCGTTCATCTGCTAATCGCCGGGTTTCTGTGCGATCGCTGGAACTTCTCGACGCTCGCTGGAATATTTCATCTAGTGGCGAGTAAAGCTCGGCTCGCTAGGCTTCCTGTCTGGAGCTCCGGAAGCAACTACGAGGAGATCGCGAGGCCTCGTGGTCACAACGTGCTATCGAGACGGAACCAACCGCTGCTGCCGGGAATTCTTGGAAGCATTTTTGCCTCATCTGAGCAACTGGTAGCAGGGAACCAAATGTGAGCGAGGTAACCTGCGAAGTCATTAGTGAGCTTATTTGTATCCTCTGACAACACTTAATACGCTGGCCATCGGCGCCATTGACTACACCTTCGGGTGTTTCCGTGCTCACTGGTCTGTTGACATTTCTCCGCTCTCGGAAAAAGTTTCTCAAACGTCACAAAGCACTCAATCCAGACGAACTCTTTCCTGCCTTTTTCTACGTGGGGGTCCAGCCTTAGTTATAGAGCTGACGGTTCTGTTGCAGAAACTTTTGTTCTGTGACGTTGTTCCGAATGAGTGAAATTTGGCTAACATCGACCTCATTTTCAAAATGGGCTTATGCGCTTCGTGAGTGTAAATCACTGATGGATTAGCCTTATTCCCATAACGTCTAAGTTGTTCTCAGCCGTTATACTTCGTATCGCGCGATGAATATATCCGTGAGGAGCAAGCTGGATTTTGTCCTTGTCCTGGCTGGATTGATCACATCTTTACACTTCACCGTATGCCTGGGCTCCGCCGCTCATATAGAAGGCCAACAATTGTTGTTTTGTTGAACATCAGAGGAAATTTTGATTCGGTTGATAGAGCCGCACTCTGTAACTGTTTACCGAGAAAGGGTGTATCTGGGAAGTATGTGAACATCCTGAAAGCAATTTATTGTCAGGCCTCGGGCAGGATTAGGGTTTATGGCAGCGTATCGCTGACATTTGGCATCTCAAGTGGAGTACGACAAGTTCTCCAGCCTTCCATTCCTAGTCAACTTTTCAGTGGACGAGATCCTGGAGTGTCTGCCGACAGACCGCGAATATGGTGGTATGGAATTGCTTCCAGGCATTTGACTTCGAGACATTAAGTATGCAGACGACATCGCCCTAGTCTAGGAGGGTTCACAGGGAGCTCAGTACATTTTAGACAGATTGGAGTTTTCAGTTCGTCAATTTGGTATGGCTGTTGCGCTACTAATTGTAAGGTGTTGTTGCAAGACTGACGAGATTGCGCGCCTGCCCTTATCCCTGGTGGTGATCTGTTAGAGATAGTCGAGAAATTCATATGCCTTGGGAAAGTGCAAGTTCTGGTACACTTTCATTCACCCTCTGCTTTGATTTTTGAGCCAAGAGTTTTGGTTGAAAACCCCACTTGTCCTCCTGTCTATGTCTGGGCCTCCTGATAGTATCTCAGTCCACACAACCGTGAATGATAACAACAACGGTAATCACATACTGCATCAGCCGTCTCGCAGTACAAACAGGGCCATCCTATATGGTGCATGCAGCAGAGTGGATAGACGAAAACGGGCTACTGCTGACTCCTCTCCCACTGTCCTATCAATTTTAGCCCTCAGGCCCCTCTCGACCCTATTTCTGGTGATTGCTCTGCAGATGACCTTATTAACACTGTGTCGGTACGTTCCATCTCTTGCCACGCAGCTTCAGACCTTTAACATCCCTTGTTTTGACCTTCCAACGTTCGCATTATAAAACATAGGTCAGCAGGTCACATTCACACGAACGTTAAACTTGTTGATTGTCGATGTCTGCTGCATTTCGCAGACTAGAATCCAGGACAGTAATCGGCGTATAGGGTCAACAACGCCTGCACTGTCTACCCGATGCTGGTTTTATACTCCGCGTGACTCCACGGCTTCCGCTACCGGTCAGGCCAGAGTAGGTATAGTCCTCAGCACCACGGCCACAGCCGCATTGGTAGATTGGATTCCTGTTAACAGTAGACTTTGCGCCGTCCGCCTGGCAGATTCTGTCAAGGCCAGCTGTAGACGCAGAACCTTCAATACTCTTTTCATTATATCTGCTCATGCCCCAGCTGACTGTAGTGAAGTTGGCGTCAAGGACGTCCTTAATTCGGATCTGTCCGCTCTCCTCCTGTCGACACATGGTTGTAATGTAGTCGTTCTGGCCGGAAATATGAATGTCCAGATCGGCCGCATTGGTGAGGCGGAGTCTCGTTTAGATGACGGGTTTGGGATAGTGTCACATCGTTCAGTTAATAGCGGGCAATTGTTCCAACTGTGCGCCGAGCATAAGCTACGTTCAGCCAGCACTCATCATCATCATCACCGTCATCATCATTATCATAGTAGCTATGAGTCTGAGCAAAATGTACTGTGGCTCGAGTCACCACTCACTCCAACAGTGACGTGGAATATCCTAGAAGAAAACGCTACTAAGGTTGAAAATTATTTAAAGAAGACTGAGCGGAAGAACTAGAAATGGTATGGATACCGTCATGCCATTGTCTACGACACACCACTATCTCGGATAACGTCTCTATCCAGTGATTTGAGCGATCACGAGGACTCCATCCAGGCAGGCGACACCTACCCACTTTTCTCAGTGGGTCTTCATATTTCGTGACCGCGTTGTTGCTTGACCACAATGTGGTTTCACCCAACTGTTGGTGATCTCAGTATATATTGACCGGTACGGTAAACGACCAGATGTACGTGTACGTGACCCAACCATCGCAGGCCGTGCAACGTGAGTAACTGACCAATTGATCGCGCATCCCGAGCGTTCCGCAATGCGCGTCGGCGAACTGCCACATTACTCACGCGATCATGCCACCTAATGTGGGCTAATTGGCGGAGGTAACGATGGTCAAACACAGCAAGCCCGCTGACATCTTTCCTATGAACAGGCCACGTTTCCGAACCACAGAGTAAAACAGAACGTACACAAACACTATATACTCTTCCTTTCAGCGGAAACCGAACGTCCTTTCGACGCCACAGATGACGCAGTTTGGCAAACGCAACGCGTGCCTTTACAATCCTCGCTAATATCTCGTCAGCAATATTACAGCCTGACGAGATAGTGTTACCCAAGT
>JTDE01002797.1:48542-90144 GCA_014338405.1 Paragonimus skrjabini miyazakii | reverse complement strand
CGCCACCGCCGGGACTTGACCCACGGACCCGTGGTTCAAGTCCCGGCGGTGGCGATGATATGCACTACTGACGAGCTCTAATGAGAGCGAAACTCGAGTCTAGTGCTTCCTCTGTTCGAAAGGGGCCGACTGGAAAGTCTATGGGGATGCGACAGCTGCGATCAATTGTGGGTGATGTTCAACTTGAAAATTAACCAAATCCCCGACTACTCATCAGTAATTATAGGAATTGTCATAAATGACGAAATCCGTGAATTAGAATCAAATTTGGCGAAGTAGCTTTAGATAGAAGCAAATTATTGAAATAAATTGTAGATGACTACTCGTTAGTAATTGTATATTGCTGTGCAACTTCACGAGATTCATAAAACGCCACGACTTACTCTGTTTGTCTTTTGCCAGGAAGGAAGCATACAAAAAAGACCAAATGACTGTGGGCATTAAATCACGCCGATTATTTAAATTTTTTGGTAAATTTAACCAAGTTCTCAAAAACAAAGTGAGGCTTGTAGTCTTCAGTAAATTTACACAAAATGTGGTTAGTTGGAATGTACGCATAGTAAAACATCCGATCACCTTTACTCAGTTAACAGAATCGGATAGAAGGCTTATATCGCAAGACGTATGCATTTTAGTTATGTTCACCTGTCGAACACGCCATACTTAACGAGACATGATAGCGAAACAATCAAAAAGGAACCAATTTAACCCAAATCGGCTTTTCTGTTAGCTACACGGAATAGAGTGACTATGGATATCAGCGACAAGATAAACTCAGCTGTAAAACAAAAATCCGGGTCGCTGAGCTACCTCTGATACAGCCCACCTGTTGGAACTGGTCCAACAGAATAATACCCAGTCTGTGCTAGCTAACGAAAATCAATCGACAATGTAAAACAAGGACTCAACTCGTTGACCCTCGTGTATTTGTATCGACCCTGGAAAGTAGAGCGCACAGAGACGGCACGTCAAGCTAGCGAGGCACGGAGCGAGTTGTGATTGTAGCCCCGGGACGGTTATTACAAAAGGGATAGCTTGACTAAAACAAAAGTAGGTGGAAAACCAAGATCATTGAAAATGTACGAGTGAACGCGACTATCGAAAATACCATTTGTTATAGTCGTTACGCACCAGAAAAAGGAACCTCCTTACCCAAGTGCATGTTATTTTCAATTTCTTTTGTAGCTGCAATGAAAATCATATCTGCAGATTGAGTCAACTCTTGTCAGGCAGGACTGCTGAGTAAACTCAATAATACTTGGTTCAAATGATGACTCCACCTTGCTCATTTGTGACCTTGATAAATTTGACTCCAATTTCACCTACCTGTAACATTGTCCACAAAACAGATTACTGGGCTGACCTTGAACCCACTCAGATTATGGCTTCGCAATCGAACCCCATTGTCACTGGTTTCCTATCAGACCTTGCTAAGTACACGATAGGGAGGGAAGTAACAAATCGAGTTACCGTAGCACTAATTCGGTCACGTATCTGTTTGAGCGAGTCAAGCCTGTTTCAGTTAGTCTTTGTTATCATGTCTGAATCAGTTACATGTTTTGGTTGTTAAATGATAAAAGTGAATGAAATATGTACACCTCGTAATATGTGTCTTCAACTCCTTTTGTTAGATATCCAGATAGAAAACAGCCCAATGGTTCCGAATAGAATGAGTGGAGATTCTGAGTCATCTGATTGTTGCACCCCTCCCTTTTGTCTCCAGAGTGTAGTTTGCGGAAATAGCATATTTCACACCTGAAACAGACTCGAATGGGGATGTTGTTAGCAGATTAACGTAGTAACGTCCTCAACTGCAAGCCTCCTCGAATTAAAAGTTAACATTTAGGCTCACTATGCCTACCACACTGAGTGTTTACTTACTATCCGCCACCGTCCAAAACTTTAGATGAGCGGTGTCGATAACGTAATAAGAATTTCTGAATACCAAACAGAATAGCGGGCTCAGTAAACCAAGCGACTGCGTATCATCCGGAGTACTTATGCAGTTCATTCCGACTGGAGAACACTCCCAGTCAGCGAGTGAGCTGTATTCACCATAAACGTGGATACCCTAATACCCAGCTTTGTCTACGTGTATTGCTTCGGGTTGCTTACTAAAAGTTTGCTCACCTAGACCTCAGTATTTTCACTGCCGCTGTCATTCCGATCTCAGGTTCGTTTAGTCCTGAGTAAGCAATCATCTTGGTCTAAGCGTAGCGCGTTAGCCAAGTATTTCAGTTATAACGTGCCGGACAACCTTCACAGTAGCGTAATCTTTTCGTGCTCTGCGCAATGCCTTCTCATTATTTCAATTGTTATAGGTCACATTATTTTGGATTTCTAATCAACACAATTAACAATGACGTTCGATTGTTCCAACAATTATCTTGATCTCGAAATTGAATTAGTTATTCGTTGACATTCGGTTTCCAGTCTATCCGGAAGTTGTCACACTGAAAGTGTTCTTACATTCCCTTCCTTGGCGCTTTAATTTGTTTAAGCGCTATCCGATTTGATGTTTACTGAATAAATTGCGAGTGTCGATCTCCACTGATAGATGTTCATGTTTCATGATTAGTGAGAGGCAGTATTTTGGACGTTAGATGTACCGCTGGGAATTCTGGTCTTCCACATAAATTGAACATCACCCACAATTGATCGCAGGTGTCGCATTCTCATAGACATTCCGGTCGGCTCCTTTCAAACAAAAAAGCACTAGAGTCGAGTTTCGCTCTTGTTAAAGCTCGTCAGTGGTGCATATTATTGCCACTGCTGGGACTAGAACTCCGGCCACGCTTTCATGAGGCAACCATGTTGACCACTGAGCCATTGACTTCACACTAGGCGCGACTGACTCATCACATGTGAACGCTCAATCGCATTCGCTTGTGGGTAGTGTTCTGATTACCCAACCGCCTCGAGAAAAAAAGGCAGTGACTGTCCTGTTAACTCCAATCGGTGACAAGGATGTGCACTACCAACGAGCTCTAACAAGAAAGAAACTCGAGTCTAGTGCTTCTTTTCAAAAGGAGCCGACGGGATCATCTGCATTTGCAGGTTCCGAAATTACATTCGTTTGAAAGTGTTTTGATGATCTTATATAGGGGTGGGTTTTAATGACTTATGACTGTTTACTGCCTTGTTGTTTTCGCTTAAGTATTCACATTAGTCGAATAAATACTAAGTTATGCTTAGCAAAGACTGGGATGTATTTGTTTTGTTAAGCTTATTTTCAGATTTGTGACTATGTACAAATGTTTTCTTCAAGTAAGCTGATCTATTTTAGCTTTCCCAAACCACGAATAACATCAGGTGGTCTATAATGACAAATGCGATTACCACCAAACCCACTAATCTTCATAAGAATGTAAAATATTTAAAATACTGAGTTCCTCTGATCAAATTCACCAAGAATGATAGAAGACATATATCGCGAGATGTTAACATTTCGTTTACTCTCTTCAGTCACGAACGTAAAACATGTTCTACTGTTTTACATTCATGAATAAAGAGAGTAGACGAAATGTTAACATCTCGCGATATGTCTTTTATCGTTATTAGTGAATGTAAAATAGGTTCTTGTAGCTATCTCGGAAAGATGCCCAAAATGTGAATCCTTCCCAACCAGATGACAACCACAGGCATACGCGATACTCATTCATCAATCTTTCTACTTATCCTTCTCTGAAAACTGTGATTCAACCCATCACTTGTGATATTGTTGATTTCTGTAATTAGCCCTAATTCTGAAGTGTAATTCCTGCAATGTATTTACCTGTGGTTTACCAGTGGTTTGGCAGATTGAAGAATTAAGAGTAGGCCCAATTCTGAAAAAGCATGGCTTCGGTTGCATTCGAACCGGCGGCAGAAATAATATTCCCACACAGGCAATAACCCTATAAGCTCAGTTTCTAAGCCAAACTCTACAGTGGCGCTGAAGGATTCCAACGTCAGCTGATTTGAGGAATCTTGTTCTGGCTGTCGTTCTCCTGGATTATTTGGTGGCTTTCATAGGATACAGTGGAACGGATAAATAACCGAGTCCGAGTGCGAAATTTCCGAGCTGCCGACGTGGTCAGTAGAGCACGTAGAGCACGTTTGGACATGCCGGTTGAGTCAAGCCGAACTCTCCGTTTTAACGGTCGAGTCTGTTCTAAAGGGTCATCATTGATGCTGTTAATCTGACACAGATAGCACAAATGTCAACGAAAACGACAAAAATGTCACATCTTCCACGTTGACCAAATTAGTAGTTAGTTGATCGTGTAATTGATTAGACATCGTTCTCAGCTATGGTGTTCCGATCTACTTTAATATAATGCCTCCTAGGAATATACACCGGACTCGAGTTTCAGCCTTGCCTTTTATCAACCTCCCCATTCTCGTGATTACTACTGCGTTGACTCCATACTGAGCACACCTGGGTGATCACGCTCCACCCCAACCACAAACAGTGCGCGGGTTACTACACAGCCCATGTGGGAGATGCGGTAAGTATCTTATTAATTTCAATCGTACTGACGATATTTATTGGGGATCATACAGTGTTATGATAAACCCAACGCTGAATATAAAAACTCTTGATTCTGCTTCGATTATACTATTAAACCAGATAAAATCACCGATGACAAACAGACATACATCAAAATGAGCAAAACCTTTTTTCTTTGGAAATCGGTGCGAAATCGGTGTTAACCAACCAATCCACAAGCCCAACAAAATAAACCAGGCATTCATTCAAGTGTGATTATCACTTCAACCCTCCAAATTCGACTAAGCTGTTAATCGAAAGACGTGATAATGATGGTCCAATCAGCTAATCGACCGAAATTTAGAAATATGATACTAATTACTGTAGTTGTCGATTGTCAATTAGGACGTGCATATCATCCCACAGAGCCCAGCCTCACTTTTACTCGCATCCAAGGTGAAATGTTTGTATAATAAGACAGTCAATAGAGTGAGGATTTGCAAATGAAGATAGATCACTTTAAGCTCGCGCAAAAAATGTTTGTGGGGAAATGGTTCAAACTTGTTCTACTTCTATGTATAATTTGCTACGCAATTAACTTACTGAGGATATGTTTTACTCCCGGCAAAAATGAAATATTAAAACGTCTAAACGAAGTGCAATACACTCGTTTTGATTATATTATCGGTAAGCTCTGTTCGATACAATTTTAACACCGATCCCAGTTAATTTAATGGTTCAAGATTAGATGAAATTTTCAGCTAAAGTATTTTGATAAGACTCGTATTACTGTTGACTTGAACCAGGTGTTTGCCCACATTTTCGTTTAATTCGTTGGTTAAACTGTCAACTCATAATCTTTCCATTTGTGTGCTGTCTACAAGGTCCGGTTTAAATTTAAGTGATGAGATGTAAATCAATCCGTAACTTCTTCAAACACTCTTATTGTAAACAAACACAACTCGCCGAGAATCACGGGCTTTCACTGGCTTTTCATTTATTCATCCATAATAACCATGGGCCTCACCACAAGGTACTCTGGCTTGAGCCCCACACACCACATATGACTTGGAATTTTCTGGAAGTAAAAGTTTGCCATCTACTCTAAACCAAGCCAGCTTGTTCCTGTTGGGCGATCTTCACACTGACTTCACTCGAATGCCAGCTAAGTATCTTACATTCACGAGTGTATGGCCTCTGAGTAAGTGACAACACAAAGCAGACACGCACAATTGTATGATCTGAGACCAGCTAGTTACACAAAAATGCACCACAATCGTTAACTGGCTAAGGGCACAAAGATACGGAATAAAACCACAATAATTCACGAAGGTCACTTTCAGTCGGATATTACACGAGTGGTTCCCACCAAGCTTGGACTAATCTGGTAGCGTCGTACTGAACGAGGTTCAAACCGTCAACGATTTGTCTGCCGTTGGTCTTGATGATGGCCCACGAAGTAACAGGTTAATAAATAGGTACAAATCCATATACAGGAAAGAGAAAAACGTTAGACAACCTCGCAGGTACACAGTAGTGATGTACTGCAATATCAAAGTCGTGCCGAGTGTTGAAAGGATGCAAGCATCCGACAATACACCTTCTTGCTCGATGGACACTGGCTGTTCGGATCTGCAGTGTGATGCAAACGGGCGACTAGCGTTATGCCAGACTGGGATTTTGCTTAGGGTCAAGATCAACCGCTGACAACTTTGCATGGTGCAGCCCCGGAATGTAAAGCCACTTTGCGTCGCGGTTCAACGGCTGTTTAAAGAAAGCTGAATCCCCAGCATTTGACGAGGAATCCACCTTGTTTGCCCTACTTGAACAGACCTGTCTTTTTTTAAATCCTGGTAAACTCGACCCGAGGTTTTGATGGCACAGTATGATTAGTCGTGCTTAATCAAGCTTAATTTACCTACATCGATTTGACCGATTCACCACCAATATCTTGAAGTTCAATTTAGAAAAAAGATCCGTGATAGGAGAGCTGAAGGTCGTTATCTGAAAAACTGGCAAGCAGAGATCAGTTACAGGGTGTTGACATTTTAGTTTGTCATGTCAGCCTCTAAGAAGCTCTTTAGGTAAAATTAATCAATGAATGAGAGTCAAACTAGTAGGTCTGTCGAATTCAGTTGGCCAACTGTACACTAAGTTTACATGAACGACCGTTATGTCCACCAGATTGGTCGATATTTGGGGATTTTAAGCCCAATGAACATGAGAAAGGCAAGACTGCTGTCATGTAATAGCACCATGAGATGAACATGGTGGCCTGTCGAGCTATCTGTGAAGTGACTTACGATGTTAGACGGCTGAGAACGCACTTTATAACGTAGACTGACTCTATCACCAGCAGCAACACACCAATGATATCTGCTACTACTTACACAAAACTTTGGGGTAAGGAGAAAAAGCACTCAGATTTTTAGGTTAATCTAAGTGTAAGAAACAACGGTTAATTCATAGACCTGTTTTGAAACACTAACCGATATTGGCTGACATTCCCGTACAATTACCTGCTACCAAGTGTGATCTTGTCCAGGATGTATCACGTTTTCTTGAATATTCTGGTAAGTTTCAAAAAAGTTTGACGCTGTGCTCCGCCTGTCCATCAACTTGCTTTCAGCTGAAACTTCTAGCTGCCTCTTCTGTATTCCGACCGGATTCTACTCAGAGAAAGTACAGCTGCTGAACACGCTAGCTGATGTTCAACCAGACCAATGTCAAATACATAAGCATTGTTAAGCTAACGGTAAAACTAAACACGTGATTAACTACAGGCCGGCGACCGATATGCGCATGGGCTTGCTCGCATCGATTGGTCCAGCTGGTGTGAAGCAACCACCGATCCATTATGTGTTCGGGCATTACACTACTTTACGAGGAAAAATGAGGGACCACTAGGATGAGCTAGAATATAGCAGTAACCATATTCCGAATTAATTTAAAAATAACTGTGTATTGAGAATATATATTGAGAATATATGCGGGATAAATGTGCAAGTACCTATACCCTCAGCAACACGTCCTTAAATACTGGTTCAGAAGAGTTTTTGAAAAACAAGCTTGGTGAATAGGTACGGTGTGTGAAAGATGTGGATAAACAATAAATAATTTGTGAACACATTTGTCAGGGACTATAAAGTGTGTTGTGTAAACTAGATTAACTAAGTTCCTGAGGAATACGCCAGCCTAGTTAGAGAAACACATAAAAAAGCGATATATCAACTTTAAGGCAGTAGCAGATTAACTGACAAGCATAACAGGAGAATGTAACGGATGAGGGGAAATACAATAGTGAACAAACACCCAATCAGCAGTAAAGATGCAACAAATGACACATCGGACTTTCGAGAGACGTTAACTGCTATCAACTGCTATGTCAAATTTAGGATAAGTAGACCGTGAAAACTACCTAAATATGTTACATCTCGATATGGGTTGAAACCTATTATAAATCCGTCATAATTATCTGGTCAATATTCGTAACCACAAGTGGCTGAGTGTTCATGTATGATCATCATTTCGTGGTTGATGCAAAGTCGATGACGTAGCGGTCAATATAGTCGTCCCATGGAAATGACGTCAGCGTTCAAATTCTGGTCATGTCAAAGTTGTGCAGTACTGACGATCTCTGACAGGATCGAAACCTTAGTCTGGTGCACCTTATCGAAAGAGACCGGGTGGAAAGTCTATGTGATTTGGAAAGCTGAAATCGGATGTGAATGTGCTCAGTCTATATCAGTTACGAACACCTGCTACGTACCAGCATTCGATTATTTTAACGCGAGAAACTATTTCGTGTGGCCACCGATTGGAGTTGACAGGACAGATAACGTTTCTTTTCAAGACGATTCGACAATGTCGGTTCTACTCGCAAGCAAATGCAGCTGAGTGTTTGCGTATGACAATGCAGAGGTAACGAATGTATGGTAGTCATTGGCGCAATAGTCACCACATGAAAACGTGGCCGGCGGTTAAAACCTCGGCCGTGAAAATGTGAGCTCTAACAAGAACTTATCGCAAATCTATTACTTCTTTTCGGAAGAAGCTGTATGGAGAGTTTATCAGCACAAATAATCTGCCAGTATCTGTGGGCGTTAGACAGGTAAAATTACAGTAATAACGACAATGACTAGAGACTATGTTTCAGTGTGGATAAAGGTTACAATCTGACAGTCTCGGGAAGTTATGTACTGATTGTTGGATCGTGATAGACACAACAGCTCAGTAATGGCAATCTGAAGCATACCACATTTTTGATTATTTGGACTTATACAATTTAATGTGAGACCATCAGCACACTTGATATTAGCTCATTCCTCAGATACAAGAAGACCTGAATATTCAAAGAGAAAACTGGTGATGAAAGGACAGAACTTAGATGGACACCACTATTTGCAGAGCATCTTGTGGCAAATGTTCGGCGTGAACTGCATTCGCTTATCGAAATGACGTCTACTAAATGTTACATAAAAATGGCCAAATCAGTAAGAAGACGAACAGCGGTGGCATTTTGTATTGCCTCTTCAGTACCAAATAACAATAACCAGGAACACATATGACACTAGTGGGATGGGGAGTGAAGAAATAAAATAGCAACTTAGGAGGAGAACAACAACGCAAAACTATCAGGTCCATGAGAGTCTAATAGGTGTTTCTGTACACACAATGCTAGCTTGAGACGGCCAGTCGCGACCGCCTCAGTGAAACGCAAGAAACGTGTAGTAGCGTGGCGCATTATAATCCTGAATGTTGATTCAGGATTAATCCAGTGACTGGTGGCGAACATGTGTCTGACGACAGACGAAGCCGGAAGTTTGCGTGATCCAGTGACGAAGGAAGTAGACTGTGCGGTCACATCCTGAACCCATTTCGGCAGATGCTCCTTCATTCTAGAGTTCAAGCACCTATCGGTTCTGCTGATGTAACTTTCGCCGCAGTTACACACAAATTGATTAATACAGTGTGAGTTGGCGCAAACAGGTTGTTCTCCTTCTACTGAAGGTAACGGTAGCTTACGAGTTCGTTCAACGCATTGTATGCTACCTTAATGGAGGCGACGAGGTGTTTTGTCTTTCGAAGCGAAGAGGTGTCACCTTTGAATGGTAGTTCAATGTAGACTTTCTTTTTCGCAACTGTGGAAACCTTTTCTGCTGCTAAATGTTGCTGGCTGCCTGTTACAAAATTTCAGCGGATATCCATTATCCTGCAACATTGTAAGTAGTCAAAATTCCTCAGCTAAATATTCTGATGAAAAACTGCGTCTGGCACGCGTAAACAATGTTCCGACCAATGCTCACTTGTTCTTCATTGATATAAAGCTTGTGAATTGAGTGTACTGATCAGTCCTGGTGGGTTTTCGATACACATACCTTTTTACTGATCCATCATCCTTGTGGCCGATGAGGATGTCTAAAAACTGTAGGCACACAGGTGACTGTCAGATTAGAATGACATATGTTGAACCAGTTTACCATCTCGTCGATCGTCTGCGAAAATTGCACAAACATCAGGATATTATCCACATAAAGTTTGTACAACCACAGCGATGAAATGTCTTGAGCCATTCGCCTTTCTACTATCAGCATGAAAAATTCCGCTAGCATCGGTCCTAATGGACTCCCCGTGGCGACACCGTCTGTTTATCGATAAGGCTTATTCTGGAAACTAAAACTGATGTTCTCCTTGCATAGTAATAGAGATAGTTTAAGCATATCCGTGGGAATTTTTATATCAAAATCTTCAGTCTCGATCAGATTGCATATAAATTCAATCGTCTCGTACAATGGGAAATTCGTAAACAGTGAATGAACGTCTACTGAACAAATGACTTTATTCGCTAGGGTGACTTTGTTGAGATATTCAGTTAAAGCAAATGAGTCTTTAACGGTATTTGTGTCCCACTTCCGTTTTGATGGCGTCCGAGCTTGTACCAACCAACGAGTCAGTTTGTGTTGTGAGACGTTGCTCACAGATAGAATCGGTCCGAGTGGCACTCCCGGTTTGTGCGTTTCGGGTAGGCCATACAGTTGAGGTGTTGATGAACCACTGGGTTTTGAAGATTTAAGAGTACTTTCATCAATTATTCGATGAAGCAGCAACCAATCAGAGTATCGAATTATTCAGCCTTCCATATCAGTCACCTTTTCCACTTTGTCGATAAGTTGGAATTTCCATTCGTCCTTCAGTATGGACAACATTTTTCGAGTATACTCTTGTTTATCTATTATTGTAGTACCGGAAGATTCATTTGGCTTCAACACGACAACGTTCTTAGTTCTCAGTTCTTTTAGGGATTCAAGACGACGAGCTGTGAGAGCACACATATCTTGATGGTGTCATAATGAACTCATAGGCAATGTCGACAAAGTTTGTTTTAAACCAGTTATGATTGTCCAAGCTAGTAGTATGCAAATCTGACAACTGGCCAAAAAAGGTCTTCGAATTAAGCTCCTACTGATATGCGGTTTATCTTAATTGAATGAACTTTGCGATCATGTCCTAGCACAATGCTTCCAACTGTAGCACATCAAGTGCTATAGAAGATAGGTTCGGAACGTACTTACTGAGATCTCGAAGGTATGACTCATCTTTTGATTTCTCCAATGAGTTGTGAAAACGTTCCAGCCTCTACATTCGATCAATGACTATTTTGCTAAAATTAATAAACGTAATGCCATACAGAAGCGGTAGGTTCTCCACATGATGAACACGACCAGCATGGGTTTGACGTAATTCGATTACACGGATTTATGCACTCTTAGTGTGAACAGTACTTATACGTAAGCTACCGTTACCTTCAGTAGAAGGAGAACAACCTGTTTGCGCCAACTCACACTGTATTAATCAATTTGTGTGTAACTGCGGCGAAAGTTACATCAGCAGAACCGATAGGTGCTTGAACTCTAGAATGAAGGAGCATCTGCCGAAATGGGTTCAGGATGTGACCGCACAGTCTACTTCCTTCGTCACTGGATCACGCAAACTTCCGGCTTCGTCTGTCGTCAGACACATGTTCGCCACCAGTCACTGGATTAATCCTGAATCAACATTCAGGATTATAATGCGCCACGCTACTACACGTTTCTTGCGTTTCACTGAGGCGGTCGCGACTGGCCGTCTCAAGCTAGCATTGTGTGTACAGAAACACCTATTAGACTCTCATGGACCTGATAGTTTTGCGTTGTTGTTCTCCTCCTAAGTTGCTATTTTATTTCTTCACTCCCCATCCCACTAGTGTCATATGTGTTCCTGGTTATTGTTATTTGGTACTGAAGAGGCAATACAAAATGCCACCGCTGTTCGTCTTCTTACTGATTTGGCCATTTTTATGTAACATTTAGTAGACGTCATTTCGATAAGCGAATGCAGTTCACGCCGAACATTTGCCACAAGATGCTCTGCAAATAGTGGTGTCCATCTAAGTTCTGTCCTTTCATCACCAGTTTTCTCTTTGAATATTCAGGTCTTCTTGTATCTGAGGAATGAGCTAATATCAAGTGTGCTGATGGTCTCACATTAAATTGTATAAGTCCAAATAATCAAAAATGTGGTATGCTTCAGATTGCCATTACTGAGCTGTTGTGTCTATCACGATCCAACAATCAGTACATAACTTCCCGAGACTGTCAGATTGTAACCTTTATCCACACTGAAACATAGTCTCTAGTCATTGTCGTTATTACTGTAATTTTACCTGTCTAACGCCCACAGATACTGGCAGATTATTTGTGCTGATAAACTCTCCATACAGCTTCTTCCGAAAAGAAGTAATAGATTTGCGATAAGTTCTTGTTAGAGCTCACATTTTCACGGCCGAGGTTTTAACCGCCGGCCACGTTTTCATGTGGTGACTATTGCGCCAATGACTACCATACATTCGTTACCTCTGCATTGTCATACGCAAACACTCAGCTGCATTTGCTTGCGAGTAGAACCGACATTGTCGAATCGTCTTGAAAAGAAACGTTATCTGTCCTGTCAACTCCAATCGGTGGCCACACGAAATAGTTTCTCGCGTTAAAATAATCGAATGCTGGTACGTAGCAGGTGTTCGTAACTGATATATATTGAGCTCGGTGTATTGTTAAAGGTCAAAATAAGTATTGCTGTTACCCATACCAAATGAAATCACAGGATCCAGTTATCACTAACGGACCACATGATATAGGTTTTCAAAAGACCGGGAAATAAAATATACCGGTAGAGCCGGCAGACTGCTTCGTTTGACGAGTAGGACTGGTGTAATTCAACATTAAACGGCGCGTGTTATAGATCGTCGGTAACAGTGTAACCAAACCGGTTTTTGTGTATGGTTGAAGATAGTGTTGGTTATATTTACTTCCGATGAAGCAGCCAATGGGGCATAAACACTGTGCTAAGATATTCTTCAAAGCTGTACAGCGATCCTGTTAAGACTACTGTGAACGTTTTATACCCCACACTGAAATAGATTAGGCATTATCCATCAACACATTAGCTGTCATAAAAGCCTAATGTCTTCGGCACTCCGTAACCATTAGTTGCCAGTACGAAAAGTAACGACAGATTATGATTTCTGTTTTTCAATTGGCGTAACGGGCCCCTGGGTCCAGCAACTGGAACAATGACTTCATTAGCTAATCATACCGAACACTGCACCCTATTCAACTTGAGACATACCGTGTGTCCCAAGCTATGAAATGCAATGCAAATCCGCATTATTCAGTAAGAAAGAACAACTGACGAACGTGAAACTTTAATAAATCAGTTATAATACGAAGACTGATAGATGCAATCATTTCGTACTGACTCATCAGTATCAAATTTATGATAACATGGATAGGTATTTTAGCAAGCAAATGGAGGTGTGAATGGTGAGTAAGCAGGTTAGGATAGGTCATTGAATCCAATTAAGGGACAAGTCTATAAAGCAGTTGGTTCTGAACACAGAGAGCTGATTTGGGTCGACTGATTGCCACTGCCTCAGAAAATTGCAGGAATTTTGGGCTAGAATGATATAACAGGATTCTGAATGCGTGAGATGGATCGATCGCGTGATCAGTGACTTAGGAAGCTGGCACTTTAAGTGTTTCAGCAAGACTGCTGTTCTTCGATAACGGACTTCAACACTCACTTAGGTAAATGTTCATTCACTCTGAGGATCAGGCATCTCTCAGTTCAGCCTATGTAACTTTCTCCGCAGTCACATATAAATCAATAACCACAGTGTGAGATGGCTTCGATGTTCTGATCTGCTTTCATTGATGGCAGTGGCAACTTGTCATTCGAAGCGATTACACAAAGTTCAACTACACTAAACGTTCGCTTAATTGAATTTACCAGTCGTCGTGCTGTTTGATGCATGATATAATCACCCTTGAAAGGCAGCTCGATGTAGACCCTCTTTTCCCTTACAGTGATCATCTCTTCCGATGATGATTTTGTCTACTCTGCCTTTCTATGAACGTTTTGGGATAGTCATTTGGCTGTATAACAGAAGTGATCGGATCTATTTCCTCTGCAGGGCTGTCGTGAGTACAGATTCGTATTGCTCGTGTGAACAGAGTAATCATTAGTGTTCTTTTATGATAAATTGGTGTGAAGCTGCCTAAGTTTAAGTGATGACTGAACCATATGGATTTCGTAATCAGCTGTCCTAATCGAGCCATCTTCCCGGCGACTTATGAGTAGGTCTAGAAATGGTAAGCAGTTGCTGGCGTCAAATTCAAACGTAACCTTCAGGTTAGGATAACAATTATTTGAGTGTTGCACCAGGTTATCTACCATCTTTTTAGATCGACTGGAGATTAATGTGCCATCGAAGTAACACTTGTAATATGGCAAGCTTCCTATTTACGTAGTTAGCTCTTGTTCAATTTTTAGCATGAAAAAGTGAATTTCCCGTAGCCACTACGTCTGTTTGACGGTAGAACTGCTTGAGAAAACGAAAACTGATACTCTGGGTATAAAGCAACAAAATTCCCTTCAATACTTCGGTCGAAATTGGCAACCCAATGCGATTCATTTTAACGAGCTCACAAATGTGGTCTACCGTTTCGTGTACAAAAGGGGACTGGTTGTTTCAAACATGAGAATGTCATGATCGTTTCCAATAACTGTGCTTGGGGATGAAAGACAAAGCACATGTTAGAGTGTAGATATTATAATCACCTCACTATCACGTTGAAAACCAGGTATTTGACCAGAAGCGCAAATGACGTTTTCGGTCTACTGACTGCAGGTTAGGGTTAGCTGTCAAGTAATCTTGTTACTTGCCGCCTTGTTCAAGTGATTCACCAGTTAAAGTGCGACAGGATTGGGTGCTCCTCAAATTATTACCTTTCCGCTAACATTACCATGCACTGTTAGCATGAAGGCAGATTTGACGGCTACAATGAGACATTGAACGTATAAATTACTCGTGTATGCATGTTCAATATCAATTTATCGGGTAATTGTACCTACAAAGCTACTTGAATTATGTAACCTCCATTTATATGGGCTGCATAAATAGTACTAACGACTACGGTTCAGTCATTCTTTCCATTCCATTCGCTCATATTTCTTCCGCAGCAACGTAATACCTGTAATCTCTGGGTCATTCGTTTTTTACATTTTGACTATGCTTATGAAAAGAGTATTATTGTATTTGCCAACCTGGCTTATAAAATAGATTTCAAGTTTTACTGGACACTACAGACTATTCTTTCAGCGGTTTTATACACCTTATCAACTTTACCGCTTTTTTCTTATCCAGTCGGTGGTGGTACCGCTGGTTCAATTCTAGCCAGCAAATTGGTTGAAGCATTCCAACAATTAAATCAGAGAGGAGGACCATGCTTTCAAAAAGAACAAACGCTACCTGGACTATGTGTATCACAAAACCAGTATCTCCAGGTTCTACGATCACGATGGCGGCCCAGACAGTCTCTTCTTGCTTGTAGCACTCCTAATCCACATATTCTCATCTTGGAAGCTGGACCACAAATTAGCTGGCTTCAAAGAAAACTGAGTGATATTCCGTTAGCTCCTCCACTGTTATTGGGGGTTGGTATTGATCGTATTTACAAAACGGTGTCGCAAACAGCTTCGGCTGCTGGGCTGAAGAATAAAGTAAGCTGACAAGTGAAGGACTTTGAATGAGCGTTTTTTTTTTACTTCTGCAGTCAGGAACTGAAATGCAACAGATTACAATCAAGTTTACTTATCACAAATACCAATACCTATCTGAACTCGCCAGCCCAACCTTTAAACCATTAGTCCTGGAATTACATTCATGATGGTGCAACTTACCTTCCTTGTAACTTACTGATTTCAATGTTTCTCCTAAGCTTCTGTTGTTCGGAGGTCTATTTGGACTTCCTAAACTAACCGCCCTTGAAATTTTGCAGTTCATGACAGCCCAACCCTACTCAAATGGGTTACGGTCGTCATCCATCCGACAAGACACAAGAGTTGTGAAATCGAGATACATCAAAATGTGCTACATTCCTTTTTGAATCTAGCCGTACTTCGGAAATTATAACGCAAAACAGAAGTTAGCACGTCTTAGGCTATCTCAAGTGGGATTTTGTTAGATATTACATAGACAAAATTGCTGCACCTGAGTAAGTGGAATAAACAGTTCTCAAGTGAACAAATAACAGTTCAAGCATTGTTGATATAACTAAGGCCCATATCCACTTTCAGTCCGCCTTCCGCATACTCCGTTAACCCACTCACCCTCCACTTGTTACTTGATTCCCTGGCCGTTAAGAGGACAAAGTGGAATGAGTAGTTAAGCGGCACTAAATCGACAAACCGTCTAGTGTTCGAGCATCTACTTCACGCATGAAATTGGTGACATCAAACTACACGATGGCAACCAAAGCGGTGTAACGCCATTTAGGCTGATTCGCTATGCCGGTATGTAATACGACTTGTATGAGATGCACCATAACGGTAAGCAAATGTGTCCACTGACCCTGACGCCCTTGTAGATCAACAACTAGTAGGCATGTCCTACGCAGCATTCGTGCAGATATTTGAACGTATGGACATATGTTAACATTATATGAGACTATTTTCATAGTTGTCAAAGGTGAGGTAACGTAAACATACAACATGCATGGCTGACAGAATTGCATTATCCGATGTGTTGTTCAGTGTTACTGACATGATGAATCGATTAGATTGGTAATGCAATGCAACATCGACAACGCAAACCTAGAAATCTCGTTTGACTTTCAATCATATTTTGTTCATCGTCCCTCTTTTGTCCGCCCCATAACTCTACCGCGTCACTGAGAACGCCATACTATAAGTATACTTATAGGCATAGAATACACCAGCGATTTTGATCGCCATGGACTTCGCAAATAGAACAAATGGGTCAGCTGACTTTATCATATGCCTTTCTGATTTAAGCGTCTTTGATATACAAGTACTTTTCCACACGCCCTAGGGTGGCTACGTATGGGGAATGTTAATGTTAATATAAGTTCCATAATTAGAGAACTAACGTATTACTACGGTTGTGATTACATACAAGGCTCTAGTTGGAACAAAGCAAACAGACAGCAATGTGTATCCTCACACTTTCTCTTTCAAAGAGCTATCTCATTCACGGTTTCCGCTTAGGATGATACATTTTTCGATTAGGTCACAATTAACCACTCTCTAAAGGACAACATACAAACTGCTTGATTAGTCGCAAGTTGACTGTATTTAAGGCTTATGAGTGTGTCCTTTCTTCCGAAGATCATTTTCTTCAAACGCTTCCTTTACTTATCCACCTACGATTTCCATCGTCCCGCTGCAATCTGGGAGATCTTCAAAATTTCCGTGATCCACAGGTTTTATTTACCCTTTCCAAACACACCGACTGCGTATTAGTTCGGTTTCTCACTGGACTACTGTATCGATGGCTGATCCACTCCGTAGTCCTCATCGACGCTAAAAGTTGAACTTGAAAAACCAATACTTGCTTGGAAGATTATGGTTTGCTTACATACTTAACTGTCATGTTCAGGTATCAAGGTACTTGGAACGATATTGAAGGATGAAGTGCACGCCTACAGAAGAAAGTGGCCCAAGTTGCTGCGTGCGAATAAAGGAGTGAGATTGGTTAACATCGGTTGCTCGTCATATACCAATAAGAGGTTGTTTTTGGCAGGTTGTGCGTGACACAAATCGCCCAGTGACTCCGCTAAATTACTGGCGTGTTTGACCTTTTTCCGATTGTTAAATACCAGGTGACCGTTGTACAACTCTCGCTCACAATCCTCATGCGTCCAAAACAAGTTGCTCCAACACTGCGGTAATCCCAATAATCATTGTTTCCGTTATTTCAGATTTGCATCAGTCTGTCTAGACTCTTAAACCCTGATTGTTGTTTCGGTTTTAAAAATGAGTTGCATGTCGATATGTGATCAGAGTGTACGAAATATTGCTCCGAACAATAAACCGCAACTTGAGTACTCCCGATTTAGAGTTCAGTACAAGCACCACCAGTAACCATTCGTGTAGGTTGGCAGTGCTATTATGGTCTAACAATACGTGGTGATTGTATTCGTCCTGACTAAATAAAAGCCAGAAGTGATACGTATTGCACTGTGCTGGGGTGGTTTCCTCTTTAGAATGTAGACACCTGAGCAAACTTCATACGCAAGTTGCTGCGAGCTGAACCAGGGTCTATCAACACCAGCCAATCAGAACAGCGATCAACTGCTATGTACACTTTGTGTGCAAATGACTGTAAGCAAAACAGTTTGTTTGGACATCCGTCCGTTCTAAACAACAGAATTGCTTGAAACAAGGTAGCAGAAAGCAGTACCGAACTGGTCAACCGAAACGCAACATGATTCCCGCTCAATATCAACCACTAATGTTAATGTTGTAAACAATGTTATCCAATTAGTTGATTGTTTTTCTAATTGAGTTCCTCTTAATGTTAGAGTCCTTAATGGTGCTCAGATATTCGTCGTTCTGACTTTTCCGACGCATCAGTCAAATACGCAGAATAGTTTCAGGAGGGTAAAGCAGCATGCTTATGGATTGCAACTGTTACCTCCGTGAAGTTAGATGTGCCAGATAAGAACTGATTATCTGAAGCGCGGCGAATATGGAGAGAGGCAGTTAACGACATTCGTGTGTTGAGTTATTTACCGTAGGATAGAAAGAATATCAACTGATGTTACGACATTGCACTGGACACGGGGAAGAGACAGGTCTTGATAAGTTTGGTCCTTGCTGATATTGTAAGTAAGAATGGTTGAAGCATGACGGTAACTGACTTCAAAAAATATTTCTTTGATCAGACGAAGGAAACTACTAAACGCTCTCGAGTTTTTCAAGGAAGCCGTCATTAGGGGACTCGGTCAACCTGCACGTGACGACCTTGAAGTATCTGGCGAGACTTTGCGGACTGTGCGAGTGTATGAGCGACGTAATTTGTCGGTAGGCCTAAACTATCTGCAACCATAACCCACAAGTATCGCTTGTGAAGGAAAAGTTTTGGTATGCTGCCGCCAAGGTAACGGTTTACCCAATTTTGATGGCATGTTCATGTTGAGTCACAATTTGGTATTCCTGACCAATCAATTAAGACAGCCCAAGTTCTCCAGAAGAATTTGTATATCCTCCAGACACTCTACAACTTGCCGGATATTTTTGGCTATCTGCATCAGTGGTAAAACAACGTTCGATAGTGAAGAAACAAATAATACAAGCAGCAGTGTCTCGGGGATGAATCCTTGTGGCAGGTTGCTACTGATAAGGAACCAGTTTGGCAACTGCCCATTTAGATCTAAGTAAAAATTCATCGAAGCTTTAGTTACAAAGTTTTTCTAGCGAGAGTGAATGATCAACTTCGTCAAATTAAAAACATGACAAACGACGTCAGTGGGCATTCTATCTTCAACGGTCTTGGTTAAAGTTGTCAGAAGGTTGAAACACCTCCCTAACCCTTATGGACATCATACTACACTTTGGTGATCAGCACGAAGTGTGTCATCTCGGCTCAGGAAAATTCATTCTACAAAACATCCAGTGACTCACAGATCACTGGACGTAAAGTTAATGACCCATATTTCGCTAAATCTTCTATACATTCATCATTAAATGTAGATGTAACCGTAACCCACCCCAGACTTTTGGTGTAAGGTCAACTGATAAGGTCGGATTAGAAAGTCGCACAAACTATTACGTTATTACGGATGCACTCTTTTTAAAACAGTGGCGGATATCAAATCCGGACTAGGAGGGTAATGTACTGGCAGCTTCTGTGTTTTGACTTTGACAAGTGGAACAGTTCTTTCAAACTGTCCGTTATTAGTTTATTAATGGTTGTCGATGTTCATTCACGTTCTGCTTATCAAGCCTACTGGCAATTTCTGCTTCTGTGCTGATAATTCCGACATAAATCGAAAGTTATGAAATGCCAAAGTTACTCTAAGTGTTGGCGACGACTTTGTTACAGGATACCTTCAGGTTCACCCTCAGTATGTGGGAAAAAAATCCCGTTGATGGCAATCCGATTTTCTGCGATAAGTATGATGCGATTTTACTACTGAACCCTTTAACTGTGAATTCCTGCTTTTCTGCAAATATCACTCCTTAAATTATCTAGCTTCTTCTGATCGGCTTTTAGGCTGTGACCTTATCTATTTTCCACCGAAGTTATTTAGGGGTTACATAACGGAAGAATACTCCAGACATTTACGGCTTTATACATCAGTCAGCTCATAAATCTACTGTAGCTGATCACATTGTCAGCTTACCCATAGTTGACATCACTTGAGAAGAAACAACTACAATGGCAAACATCCTGGGCAAAGAAAACAAGGACAATTATATTACAAACTTAGTAAACATGAAAATAAAACCAGGTCGCCCAGTCCAAATACAGATTTTGAATGTATTGTTTTAGATACACACACCACATATCAACTTTTTACCAACTCTGACGAATTTTGAATGGTATTATCGATCGACTATATTCGTTAGGCAACATTTTCCAATTCCAGTAAATAACTTCGAGAGTTTTTATTGGCCCTTTGCTGTGAAACACTTTAGCAATTACTGTTACCGACTGGACGTATGTTGGGTGGATCGGCCATGCTGAATGCGATGATCTTCTCACTTGGAAACCGCGAGGATGAGTCTAGCAAACAGTTTCATTCTTGGTATCCACACTTCTTCTCCGAACTGTTTAAAATCAATGAACCAGGTTAGTAGTGTACTATAAACATGCACTTATTTATAAGAAGGGTATGTCAATTAGAAACTAACAAAGTACCACGCGCGTTAAAAACGCTTTTTAAAGCATCGTTGAGTTTAATTGAAACTGTATGATTCTACTCATTCAGATAGTTTATTTATATAGACGAATATCCACAGGTTTTATCTTACGTCACGTTAAAAAACACCGCTATTTTCAGAAATCCTCGCACAAAGAAGTCTGAAACTTTACAGACACTAGTAGAATCTTCCTGAAAGTATATTGCGTGTCACAATAAATGGCCTCTCTCATTCGAACCGGCATATGTGTATAATTTCGGATTTTATATACAACTACTTCGACTGAAATGTCATATCTGCAAAGATGCACGTTTCTGCACTCCTAGTGTATTGTTAGTTCACTCCTATGTTAAGCAACACGACATTCAGTGGGGAGTTTGAAAATAATCCACCAAGTGAGACGGTCATGGAGACATGTCTTCATTCCGGACAACCATATAACTGTCTACCTCGTTGAGAGAAATTTACGAAAACCATTATGGATGACGCCTATGTAGTACCGTTCTTTCAGGCAATAATGAATACATCAAATCTGTTATTTCGTGTTAAACTTCGACCCATGTTTTTATGAATTTCTACAGTTGAGGGGTGATCAACTGGAGTTAACAGACAGTAACTGTCTCCTATCGAAAGGATCGGGCAATCTGATCATTACTCACAAGCGAGAGTGGTTGAGTGTTCACATATGATGATTCGGTCGTGTCTAACGTGAGGCCAATGAGGCAGTGGTCAACATAGTTACCTCAAGAAAGCTTGCCCGGAGTTCCAATCCCTGCCATGGCAAAGATATACACTACTGACGAGCTCTAATGAGAGCGAAAAACAAGTTTATTGCTTCTTTTGTTCGAAAGAGGTCAACTGGAAATTCTATGGGAATGTGACAGCTGCAATCAAATTTTGGGTGATGTTCAACTTGGAACAGTGAACTCATCAATTCTGTCATTCCATGTTGAACTTTAACCCATGAATTTCTACAGTTAAAGTAACTGATATGTTAACGCAAACGTTTCCTACCTGTACACCGTCTGATTAAGCAGCGGGGTCGTGACATCCTCGGCATTGATTAAATGTCAGTACACCACTAATTCGATCTAAGAATTCTCTCACTAAAAATACTATGTAACGAACAAGCTCGTGTTCAGTGATTCATCATCAGGCTAAATATATCACATTTATATCACGAATTTTACAGATGAACCATTAAAGAAGGTAAATGGGGAACGGGTGGTTAATGAGGTTAGTCACAGTAACGTAGCCCATGATCACCGTTTTAATCTTGTCATCCTCTTTCAATATAAAGTGTTTTCTTTATTTTACCCCCGAACCAGACTGGGATATTGCGACGACCCCACAGTTCGAAATTATCAGTTGCCAAGGCAGTTATTTGACTAAGCTATCCACAAAATTCATGAGCACTGCCATTAGTCGTAATCAGCTTCAAGAAATTGCTGAACAGTGACTGCTCTATGAGAAATTCGAATCTGGTGTATCGGAACCTTGCACCAGATTACTGTGTGTTTCTTCTCGATTAACTAGGTACAAGAGTCCCGAGTTAGTGTTCAGCTGCCTTTGTTTCAAAACAGTAACAGCCACAACGGCTTTCAATAAATCAGCCCCAATAATAAGGGGGTTGGTTTCCAGGGCTTTCACAGAGAAGCGTTGGCAGTGCAATCATTGGTACTTACGGCATTCTCTAACGAACCCCCGATTAACAAACTGTACTCGTAAGCTGTTTAAACCATCAGCTAGCACGATTCAACACCTTCCTGTTTCTCTTACCCGACCAGAGAAACTGCTCCAGTCATACCAATCAGTACTTCTCTCGTATTTCGCATATCTGTGTCCGTGCTGGAACCAGACCTCCAATTAGCATTTTGAGTGCTTAAAATCACTGACGATTTGCTTTACTTATAAAGGCAATTCGCTGGACAGAATGTCACATCGAATCAAACAGAACTAGTAGACGGTGTAGACGTATGCTGTGGACCAGGGCTCAGGAGTTTTAAGTACCCTCTGACTCAACGGATTTCTAAAATCTGGTGCACTCTGTATACCATCGATTTGACATTCCCTACAGAGTCAGAACTCATGCGCCGCTAATCTTCACTTACTACAGTATCTATCGAAATCTGCTAACGTAAACCGAGTCTGTAAAGACACACAAATTTGACTATAAAATGGTTCGCTTAAGCATTCTAACTGTATTGTTCATCAATTGACACGTCCCAGAAACATGGACTCACTTAAATTCCCATTGGCTTCTATGATCTCGAAGGACCTTCTGCGGGATTATGAATTATGGCCAGTATTGAACCACCTATGCGACATTGCTCAGCATCCTTATTCAAACTAACTTGTAGGGACACTATAGCTGCAGTGTTTCATTATGTCTGTTTGCATATTAACAATCTAGCTACCGGGTGCCAACTACGACCAGAACCAGTTCACCGACATCCGATCACTGAAAAACTACATTCGGCGCTGTGCGATATTTTCGAGGCGCTCGGGCTTCCGGTGATTGACAAATCGGACGGATGGAACTCAGAAGGCTTGCATACCCCACTCAGTGAGTAACACGGCCGGTAGTCCTTACCAAAACGTTAGTCAAAATGGATTCAAGTTTTGTTAACTTCCAAACGCTACCCTGATTATAGAAGAAAAGTCTAAAGAAACGGATTTTTTGAAATGCATGTTGAAGTCAGGCGATCCACGAGTAGTTCAGAAATGACGATCGTTGTTAGAGATTGTTTTGTAACTGGTATCAAATGCATATCTTGATGGCGCGGCTGAAGTTCTTATAAGATACCCATTATAGCTGCGAATATTTGTTTTTAAGTCCCAGATGAAAGTTACTGTTGTAAACATGACAGTATCGGCCGTCACTGCTTAATTATTTCTGTGTAATAAGTAGAACTTGAATGAGCTTTCCTGATACAAAAAAAAACATTTCTAGCAGAGAGGTTCTCAAATCCAAAACGTTGTTATTAAAATGATAACGACTAATCTCAAAAAGTGATTATATTACAACCAAACTCATCCTAAGTAGCCAACCACAGGCATGTAGAAAGTTGGCAACTTACCAAACATCATCATTTAAAAGGGATGTGCATGATTTAAAATATTAGCTTCTTTTTCTGCCAAAGTAACAGACAATATATGAGTTAAACTAAATGAACGCATATCGAATACGGAACCACCTTCTTAATCACTTGTAGGATGTGCTGTTATCAAGATATAGCTAATTCATTTGAATCCACTTTGCGCAACGTATTATTAGATCTAGATGTCCACAGCTTTTCTCGTCTTCTTCTACATGGAAAAACAGACTGAATGATTTTCATACAGTACGCATATCTCAAGTTGGATGCACATCAACAATGCTATCAACATTTTCTTTCAAGTTATCAAATAAAACCAATTGGAAAGTAACAAATCTGTGAACATTTTCATAGCCTTCCAATGGCTTTGCTTCTGTGAGGCAAATGAATTATTGGTGCGCCTTTGAAACTGGACTTTAGTCCCAAACGAACCGGCTTGGTTGATGGTTTAGTTTGACATTTAAGTTGCAAAGTCCCATGTCTGTGTCAAATAATTTATGGGTAGCACAGATGAGTGGGCATCGAATGTGCAACATGTCAACTATGGTCATCAACTAACGGTCCGAGAGTTAGTGCTACGGAGTCAACCAACCTGTTCACGAAATCAATCGGTTACAAAAGTAGGCTAACTGCTGGTAAACAGCGTAACAGTCTCCAAGATAACTGACAACACCGGTAACGCATGATCTAATTAGTCGGAACATGTCACACTCCCTGCGGCATTTCGTGCACATTGATTCAGCTCACTGCTGAAATCATAACAATACTATTAGTTGTTGCAATGATAATTGGGCAGTTAGCAATTTTCTGTAGTCTCTGATCCCCGTCCATGCAGAGAACGGAACTAGTTGGATCAGAATACAAAGAAAACAGTTGTAGAAAAATTTACTTTCCAGTGTAAAACGTCTGTAATTACTTCTTTCCTGGTGCCATTTGCATTAATTTGTCTGGCAACATTTGAAACTTCAACAGACGACTTGGTGACGATGCCCCCCACAATGTATTTAGCCCCAACATATCGTGGGTAGCGTGGGCTTCATTTGTTGACGTGAAACTACCTATCAACAACGTTTTTATACCCTCTTAAACTTGTGTACTCCATCTGGTTAATTACTACTGCATGTCATGATTGCTCAAAAATGAGAGAACGACAAAAGAAGAAAATGCAACGTATTACATTCCAGTTAGTCTCCAGACCAATTCGTCACATCCGTGAAAAAACAATTGTTCATCGCCGACCATGGACAGTAGATTCAATCCGCTGATTGCTTCAGTGCCATGGAAACCGTGATTTTAAACCCTGTCTAACACTATACCTTTTCGCCGGTTACTTCACGGTTTGCGCACTGTCGATCATGTTCCGTGTTTAGTTGAACACAGTTTGTATGTTTAATGCCCCTGGATGTTTCGGTTGGATGTTTGACTGGGAGAAATGCTCGGACCATCATAAAACACAAGAAGCTCTCGTCCACACCCTTGCTTTGATAAAGTTCTAGTTGGCTTGGGTTGTGTATTAGACGAACGTCCACCACATACACCGCCCCTTCGATCGACTCAGGCACTACCCCCACTACACCAATGCTCTATTGCCAAAATTTGCAGCAGGTCCGGCAAGCGAATGTTTTGCACTACTTTCGGACCGTACTAGGAGGTGACTAGTACATACAGGTGCAGCGAAGTGACGGAGAAGTTAACTCTTTACCTGACTAGCTGAACCAGGAATGTTGCCTCAAAGCAGATGAGTCCAGCAGTTCAGAAACTCCACTGTAATCTTGGTTGGATAACCCGTGTAGCGGGTACAGGAACCTTGGGGATTCTGGTGAAACGAGTAAACGCATTAAGACTGTTGAACTGGCGCATGCAGAGGCAATCGGTGGTATGAATTTTCGAATGGCTTTTATTTGGGTGCACACTGATGCTATCAAGAGTGGACAAAAACCTGGCGATTGTCGGAAGTATTCCATTCCAAAAGTGATCCAAAAGTGACTGTAGAATTCACGAATACGAGTGAAGTTGCAGTTCGAGGAATGAATCAGCGTCTACAACCGCGCCTGAAAATCCTGAGACTAACAGATTCATGTGGTAAGTTGGAAGGTATGGTGATGGGGGATATGACTCACTGTATCTCGAGTTTCCACATGCTCTAGGATGCTGTGCGTAGAACCCAAATGGTGACCGTAGGTAGTCAAAACTTAGATCGTGAAATTGGTCGACGAACGCAACACTGCTATTTATAAGGCAGTCACATTGATGGGGAAAAAATGAAGCGAAAATACACGTTTTTACTTATTCACCATTGGCCTGAATACATTTATATCACAGTTTAAAAGGAATTCATTTTTGGGGTAAACAAAGAATAGATGGCTGATAAAGTCAGCCAAACCAATATCATACCGCAACCAAGACACCACCTGACAGGCCTATAGGGTGAAGTTGACCAACATAGTTCCAAAGCCTACATGAAGTGTTTCTGGACAGACAGTTGAGTTTCGACTGTCCTAGTTGTGGACAGAATTCTACGCCTTACCACCCATGGCTAGATTTCTCCAACTCGGTAGACTGAACGAAATGCTGGCATTTTTACGCTGGCATTTTTACTAGAATCATGCTGGTTGATTTGGTTACCTCAGTGCTGTACCAAGCTGGGCGGCATTCACGGCCCCGTTCAAATAAGTTTGGCTAAATATCACCGGTTCCATAGAAACAACTGAATGAGTATAAACAGAACCAGGCTATACAAACAGACATATCTTTTAGAACTACGTTCAAAGCCGGATTGAAGTTATAGTGGACATGTAGTTTGATGGCTCAGTGTTTTGTTAACTGCACTTAACAGCCTACACCTGATAGTTTCAGTCAGTGTGCATGAATTTCCTTTTTCTAGGTGCGGCTGGTATTTTTTGATTCACTTTTGCATGACTCTGTATATGCACTTTTCCTGGTAGTCATGATTTTATCAATACTCCATTTATGAATTCCGACTAACTAACAATCACATTCTGGTGAATCAGACACTTTGTGTCTCCAAACCGCGTGCCCACGTTACTTTCAGTCCGACTTTTTTGTTCGCATCTGGTGGACTCTAATCATTCTGTGAATGACAGAGACGTTTTGTAGTGGAAAATACTTAGGCAATCAATGTTTCAAATAGTAAAGTCGGTCGATTGTAGGCTTATTAAAGTTAAAAGTCCACACGGACGTTTTTTGAACGTAAAGATCAAGGTTGTGTACTCAGATACTAGTAGTCTTGGCAAGCGCCATTGCTCGACAGCTGCCTATCTTAAATCGATTCCTAGACTCCCGGTAAACGTTCTACACAAAAACATTATTACATTAATGCATCATCACTCAGCTGAAACATAATCGCGCTTGGAACTGTTTTGTTCACATGGTTGATCAGCCACACACAATTATATGCATGTATAGTATCAGACAACTGCTTTGTAATGCGAACAGATTATTGTGCTCAAAAGGAACAACCAGATGAGTAAACTTAAAACGTGGACATTAATCATGAAAGTTTAGCCCAAAGGTATGACATGGTAACGGGGGTTAAATGGAAACTCACAAGTAGACACAATTAAGCTGAAAAACAGATTTCTTCGACTGATGTTTTGAATCTGTGATAACGTCATCCTACGAAGACAAGACTAATACATGCATATCTCGTATTCAAAAACAATGATGACCCACATTTCCCACTGAATAAAGCGTATCAGTTAGCCACTATATTTGAACACGTCTAACAGAAAGTCTAGGTCTGTTCGTAAATCCTCAGTGGCATACATCTTTAACGCGCGTCTAGCCAGACATCGCACGAGGATTTAATCGAAAGAACCTATCAAATCAAATGTGCTGATGACTCCAAGTTTGCATTCCGGACAATTTCAGTTGAACTGAACCATTTATTCTTTTTTTTACAACACCCAGGAAACCTATGCGACCATTGTCAGCTGATTCCAATGAATCCAATTTGGCATGGACTGAGTTGAATGTACACAGAACCCTGTTCATATCCGTCTTCATTGGAAATGCACAATATAACATCTAACCCTAACTTTTCACGGTCTACAAGTAATCCAGCTCACAATTTGAAATAATTATTGTGTAATTATTGTCAGACACACAGTCGACAAGTTTGCTGTCCGGTCTTCCTACTTAACGAGCAAACATAGAAAGCAAGTCTTGTTCGTTACTTTGTCGTTCGCATGAGTTCAATTTGTATCTTAGAACATGCATTCAAAATACTTACTTTTCCTAATTCTGCACAGCTGATTTAATGTTTTCTATTCCGCAAGCCTTCACTACAAACAGTAAACGTTGGAGTCCGTACGTTCACTGCCTGGAGCCAGTTCTGAAGAACAAACGCGCCAGAGTGACAGTTCTGTCAGAAACCGTCGTGGACAAGGTAACCCTCGTAACATTAATGAATGGTATTCGATGTTTACTGAACACCCGTCAATCTGAGCACCCTAAACCTTTCCATTCTATTCTTCATTGAGTTTATAACTATCTCGATCGGAGTCTTGTTAGCTCAGAATAACTATGTCTATCTAGCTGCATCGTTCGTCAAACCGCTGCCATTATCTAAACTGTATATGGTCCCCAGAAATTGACCATCTCACTGGAACATGAGAAGTAGTCTGTACACACACTGATCATAATCAACCCTCAGTGTGTTCGATTACAGTACATCTTCTACGAAGAAACACCACGTGATGACACTGTGAAATAACAATTTTTACAAAGCTGTATGTCCTGTCATGAAAAGTTAAAAGCAACACACAGCATCAGGTTGGGTAGAATGAAATTGAAACCGTTGGAGTTGATCAGTCCAAACCAGATTTTAATCTTTCTTAGGATGCAGTTTACATCACTAAATCCTTGTTCAACAAGACTGCTCGTAATTACTTTTGTTGCTCACTCTGAAACCGACACTCCACGACCAACTTCGTTCTTGCGTGGACTCATCAGATAGAGGTAGTCCCAAATGAAAATCGAACCAGCAACCCTCCCTGCTACGAGCCAGCGCTCTTATCCGCTCAACCACTAGTAAGCAAAATACAGTAGTTTTCATTTCCCTCGCAGTGAGAGGTTTCTCGTACGCTTACAGTCATACGACTTGACGCTTACTGCCGTTGAACATCTGCTTCGATCTGTCACCACGGATTTTTACTCAAAGGTTGAGTTCTGTTTTTTCCCCGCTTCTTAGAAAGATGAATTTCATGCCCAGGTGAACACCTATAAATTGATTCAACTGGCAAAGAAAGTCCCAGTGTTTCCTTTTTAGGTATTACGGATTCACAGATCTCTGATCAGATAGGAAGTTTCTGTGCTAACCATACTACGAAACTGCACGCCGAAATCCTGTTAAAATGAATTCAGCTTCACAGTAAAACCGGATACTACAGTTTCCACCTGAGTAAGATAAAATTTATCGTGAACTGGGCACCGATCAAGAAGGATGGAATCTCTTACAATCACCTAACATTTTCAGTCAGCCCCATTCGAAAGGAGGCATCAGACTCGGGTTTTGCTACTGTTAGATCCGGTCGGTTGTACATATCCCTACCATGGTAGGGAGTTCACTTCTGGCCACATTGAAAAGTCCATGAAACTGCAGGGACTGCAACCAATTACAAGTGATGTTCACTTCGTATTGTTTCAAATTGAACATCACCCACATTTGATCACAATCCTAACATTCAGATAAGTTTTCAGCCGACCCACTCCATAAGGAAGCACTAGACTCGGGTTCCGCTGATACTAAAGCTAATCAGTAGTGCTTATCATTGTCCAAGCCAGAATATGCTCTGCAACCTTTGTCTTCGTAGGACTTGCATGTTAACCACAGCGCGAACAACCTCACACCAGACGTGGCCGATCAATCGTATCTGAACACTCAACCGCAATCATATGTGAATAGTGTTTAGGTTGCCCGATTGTCTTGATAAGAGAATTAGTAACTGTGTTGTAAAATCTTGCTAACTTCTTACTAAGTGGGGTGACCAAAAGGCTTATCTGAATGCAACGACTGTGGTCTAATGCGGATGGTGTTCAATTTGAAATAATTAAAATCCCCGAAATTCAATCGAAGCCATTTTGTATTAGCCTAGAAGGCCTTGCTACCTACCACTAACTTGAAATTATCACCATCACACTGTACATTTAGCATATTTATTTTATTTTGGGCTAGTAAATTATATTGCATTTCAAAGCGAATATTTCATATTCTCGCATAATTCATCGTCAACAGAATGCAACAGTCTGCAAATGCTGTTAACCATATCAGGAAGAAACACAAAAATGAAGTCTTAGAGGGCACTTCTGTAGTAGACGTAGTGCGTTCAAACTTATCAACACTCATATCTGGTGAATAAGCATTAATCCCGCTTACCATAGAAGTTGTGATGATTGTCTGAATGAAGTGTGTGACTCAGGAATTTGATGACAGTATGCAGAGGAAGAGTGGCACAACAAAACGAAAAATTGTTCAAACTTTTTACAGTTTGACGGGATTTATCCGTCAGTGCGGAAAGAAGACATATGCTGCAGTAAGTTAACATTTCGTTTACTCTCATCAGTCTCAGACGTAAAACATGAAAGTTATATAGGACAGACAAATAGAGATAGACAGGGTATGGACACGTATACAGTCACACCACGCATTATGTCACCAACACTACGGCAACCCTATGGGCTGCTTCAATCAACATAGCGACGGCTGGTGAGTTCTGACCAACACGGTTTCGCTCAAGGCCAGTAGCTTCAGGTTCTGATGGCGTAGCAATAGTTCCAATGATCTACGTTAGTCAAACTGGTGACCTGTTATCATGAGATGTTTGGCAATCGATGATGCAGGGCTTCTAGTAACGGATTCACCGGTTTCAGAGTGTTGTGTCATGAATTGTTTTAACTAGTTCGGGACGTGTTCTGCCTCTCATTGATATAGCTGTCAGTCTGTTCTGCCTATGTAAACGTCTCCACAACTGCAAGTAAACTGATAGACAACGTGAGGGACAGAATAGTCAGACAAGCTACGTTCGCGATTGTGTAGTACGGATCTTTTGGTGGCTTAAGCCAAACATAGTTGGGAAGGTATATATGTACGAGATAGGGGAGATTTCAATTTGTGTTTGATGTCGTTTGTCAGATGGTTTCCTTTGAATAGCAGAAATATATATGTATCTTTCTTTCGAACTGTTTGCACTGGCTCATTTCATTTGTTCATCATGCTGTGAATGTCTATGAACTTTTCAGGCTATCCTTTTGTCAGAAGCGTTTTTCTCAGCATTTCTTGTTCCATCTGCAGCTTATCACGGATACAAATAGGTCTGGGTTTATGACATATGGTTTTGACCGAACCCCGCTTTTATGCTATCGGAGTAAAGCTGCAGAACTGAAGATACTGTCCGCCCCATGTTGCTTCACGATGGACTGATCGTTGTAATGTCCCATCTTCACGCCATTTGATAGTTGTTACCGCCCCTATGAACCGCAAAATCCCTAGAATGTCGTTGCGTAAAGCATCTGTAGGCTGACATGCAGTTGACGTACTAAAAAGTGTCGAACGATCGATGATGCTAACTTTGTGAATTATGATGTTCCGGACGGATTGAGACATTATGGTATCCATATACGTTTTACGGACAGAAACCGAAATTTGTTCGTTGACCCGACTGCGTAGTTGCCGTTTCGTCCTGTCCACGTAAGCGATGCGGCACTCACATGAGGATCCATAAATTGTGCATGGTTTGACACTGAGCTGTTGCGACGTATTCAGCGGCGGTGTTCGGGTTCGGGTGATAGGGTACTACACGATCAGTTGAGCAGCGTAAAACGTGTGTCACATAGCTACCTTGAGGTGGGTTTCAAACAAGGCAATGGTCATCACCCCATTAAGGCAAAAAAGACAGATATTCTTTTTAGGAACTTTTGAAGTCATCACGGCGACTTGCTTTCGTTTGCCAAATTTTTAAAAGCGCTGATGGATAAGCCTTTCCTTTGAACGTGATTCTCAACAATAGCATCTCACTGGTCAATGTTTCTTTCGAACAGATTCGTTTTGTACCATAAATCAGAGTTCTTCCTAGATTGCACTTGTACCGAATAGGCATAAAACGTTGAAGGTCATAGTACTCCCCCGTCCAAGTGTGCTTCCGAGAGACAGATCCCAGTGTAAAGCCGTTATTGAAACGCTCTATGTGAATATTCAAAATCGTCACGGTATTAAAATCAACATGTTCAAGGGTAAAGCTATTTTCGAATTCAGCTGGTTCAGTAAATCTAGTATACCCGTTGCCGTCCACTTAGTTTTGTTAAACAGCGGAACATTATCGACATAAGATTGGCAGAATCTGCCTTGACAGAGAAGGACATCTCCGTTCTACTCCAAGTTTGAAACGAAAGCACCGGTACCTTGGAACTGGAATCTGACGTTCAACTCATACTCAGGGAATCTTATGCTTAAGTGATTTGAGTGGATATAGTGACGAATCGCATCAATCATCTACATCATAGGAACACTTGTAAATAATCAGGCTATGTCTATACTGGCCATGTGTTCATCACTGTAGTCCGACCTGTCGAGTAAGTCGAGTAACTCAAAACTACCTCGCTCAGCTTTTCGAATCGACGACTGCTTTGCCGTCTCTAAAGACGGAATCAACCAATTTATGTTATGGTGAATTAAGCATTGATAATCTTGACCACAGACGTACATTCTGTGAAGTTTAGGTAAGCAATACGGTTGAGCAATGTGTGACAATCTGGGTATGAATAATTTTGCTATCAGTGAAGTTTCCTTCCAGCAATGTTTGTAATTCCTTGTTAACGCGACGCTCAAATTTGGTAGCATTATGTGCTGAGCCATCCGGACGGAATTTCACGGTGTCATTAAATGATGCCTGTGGTCGTAGCGTATAATCATCTTTATCCATAACTATGACACCAGAGAATCTGTCCGGCTGCGGACTGACCACATACTTATTACATCGTAGTGTTGTAACCGCAAATGACGCTTGGCCTGTGAGCTGTTTCGTTGCATGAAATCCTGCACACAGAAGAATATAGTGAAAAATATCCATGGTATTTATCTTCAAAGACGGTGCTCAACCTTTCAGCTAGAAATGCTAAAATCACTGCTTAATGGTCTGTTTAATATATCCCGACTCGTGTGATCAAACTGAAAACGTTGTTTGTTATCAGCACACGTATTTGTTTTTATTTTGAACGACGAGAGAGTGCAATCACAACGTTCTTCACATGTCACCTTCAGATTACAACTGATTAAATTAACAACCGGCTTCATCAGGATGTTTTCGTCAATGGTGGTCACAATGTTTTATAGTTGATGGCTTTACTAGATAGTACGCGCTGTCAGAACAAAGATCTTTTGGAAACAAAACAGTCGCAAATCTGCTGACAATTAAAATCATCTTGTTGATTCAGGTTGTCGTAGTATTCAACGGCTGTAAGAGTTAAAAACTTACGGTTACCCAGTGATCCCACACACACCGTTTACAAAGATCGTTATTCTGAGCTCACTAATACCCACTGACTATTTAGAATACCAAAAACATTTTGTCTCAAGTCTACTGTAAACGTATCAAACGCAATCAAATTGTGACGGGCGGACATGACGGAGACATAATCAATCCATTTGTTTAGTGGAATCTATTAAAGCACAAACAAGAAGTGATCAACTCCAGAAGTCATTGAATTCCAGACAACACGAGATACCAATGGACCCAGTGCCAATGGAAATCGGTCCAGTGGGTGACATCAGACAGAAAAAAGAGCCTTCATGTTGTTCAATCGGAAATCTTTCTGCGTTGAAGGCTGATGTTTGGGTTCGAAAAAGCAAGCGCCTGATCAGCAGCATGTGTGCACAGACGAAATATCAGCGATCTGACTTTGCCAACTAACTTTTAACTTCAAGTTGAACATCACTCACAATTGATCGCAGCTGTTGCATTCCCATAGACTATCCAGTCGGCCTCTTTCGAAAAGAAGCACTAGACTCGAGTTTCGCTCTCATTAGAGCTCGTCAGTAGTGCATATCATCGCCACCGCCGGGACTTGAACCACGGACATGCTGTTCATGAGGCAACCGTGGTTACCACTGCGCCATTGACTGGATAGTCTATGGGAATGCGACAGCTGCGATCAGTTGTGGGTGATGTTCAACTTGAAATTAACCAAATCCCCGACTACTCTTAGTAATTTTTAACTGTAGTATTGAAAATTGAATGGTCAAAACTATGAGGGTATGATTATGCTAGATGCTCACAATTCGCAACTGTCATGCGCTTTTCACAATGACATGGTAACCATGTCTGCCAGAAAAGTCACATGACTATGACTTGATGTTAGTTGTAAAGAGATTCATCCACAAGTTACACTCACATTCTAGACAACAGAAATCAATGTGTTATTTTCTTGCTTTTCATCAGGTCCCTGGCATTAACTTAACAAAGCTGCAAAAAGGAGAGTTTTGACGCTCAGACAAATGCTTTTGAGTGTACAGTAGATAACCATGCTACTGAAATGCTGAACTATTGTTACCTATTACTGGCTGTGTAGCATCACATCGAAAAAAATGAGCTAAGGTGTTTCGTCTCATCATGATAAACGCTGAATTAGACTGACATCCAACGGTACTCAGAATGCAACAAAGACAAAACTGGTCTGCACGTTCTACAATGTTCTGTGAAGAACTTTATGTCAAAAACATCCAACGAAACTGATTCGTTGACGTGTCGGATGACGGGGTACAGTTCAGGCCGTACAACTCTGCAGTCGGTCTCAAAAGTACGCGCAACTCTCTGAGGATGACTAGGACAAGTATGCAAAAATTCCAATCAACTGCTGAAATCAGGGATGCACTGAAACAAGAATCACTGAAATCATTGAAACTTTGTAAGTTGGGGAAAACGTACAATGCTTATGCACATATGGTTCTGTGCCAGACAGTAGCAAATAAGCGTGGATCAAAGGGGAGTAAACAGGAACAGGAAAAACAGACAAAGAGTTTAGTTTCAGAAATTGTAAGGTTTAGGGAAATAATAATCTTAGTAGTTACCTAGGTCAAATAGAATATAAAAGAAAAGTATGACTCGAATATACCAACCAAGCATAAAGCGAACGCCCTTCATCAAGTAGTGACTTATCAATCTCAACTACCAGACGTCTTACATAACTTCAGAATTGTCCTGATGAAAGAGCTGGTTGGAATCGCAGGCTAGTACTATGAATGTGGGCTTCCAGCCTTCACTTATCTGTTGGTAGCGTTATCACAACAGATTCAGCATGGTGCTCCAAATTGAACTTACGACCAATGAGTTTGAGTAGTCCGCTCAAGATGATGTGCATTTGTGAGTTGAACATCAAATATTGCATTCTCGATTCTCAACAACGGCATTGGTGGATTCCAGCGTAACCCGTCTGAGAAATCCTGCTTGGGCAGTCGATCCTCTAGATCATCTCATGGTTGACTCCACATGATACAGTGGGTTGGATGCTTAAGTGAGTCCAATTGGAGAGTTTCTGAGCTCTCCGTGTGGTCTCGTAGCTCGAATAGAAGAGCACTTGCCGCATCCAGTTATGCTGTTTCTGTAATTGTTTATGACCGACCCGAAATCAAGATATTTTGCGACTGAGTCTTTCCAATTTAAAGGGACACTTCAACTGGAACGTCTTAAACAACCGTGTTAGTATATCAGTAGTCATGTTAACTGTTTTCTACAACGAGTAGCTAGGAACTAGACCGAGATATTCTGCAATGAGTGTTCCTTGGCCTCGTTAACGAACGATAATAACCAACTTTTCACCTTCTAAAGAGTAGTCAGTTTCTGATGAATGACTAATGTATATTACCTTGCATTTAAAGGCACTACGTGGAAGCCGTTGGAGCCTAGCGGTGCAAGCATTCACGATCACGTTTTCATATCGTTTACTTATAAAGGTGGCCGGGTATTCACCAGTTGCGGTAATTCAGGAACTAATAATGAGCCTAAAGTGAAACTATATGGTACACAGCTAGCTGCAGACTACCAGAAATAGAGTAAGCCGGTAATCTTCACATTAAGATTCGGGTATTTCAGATAACGCGTAATTCACAAACAGAAAGCATCCTTGACAGCATATTAATGATTAACTCAATTAAATGCTTCGGGGAAATCAAGGAGATGACACCTATTAGATTAATCCCACCAGTAGCCTTGCCCTATTGCTCTCTGATCTCAAGCAAGCTGGTTAGGCGCAAAACACTCTTTCGGAATCTAAACTGATCGCTAGGTTTTAACACAAGGTGCACGATGTAAGCCCTCAAGTGGCCGTAAATTACCCTTTCCCAAACGTTCGAGACAGTAGACCTTAAGGCAGTTGTCCTGTGGCTGACACGCTGGTTGCCGTCATTCTCTTGGAAATTAAGGATACGGTGTGGGTTTTCAGGGACTTTGAAAGCTTGCGTTGATTCAGAGAACGATTCAACAGTCTATTCAATGGTCTTGTCAGTTTTCGGCTCAGCTTATAGTACTTTTGGGGAAGGAGTAACAGAAGCAGGTCACGGATTCTTTCTAGCTTTTGAAATGCGACACGTGACGTGATAATAATAGCCCTAAGAAAACCAGCAGTATCACTCCGATTGACAGTTGCTACGTTTATTTAAAATTTGGAGAAGACGTTAACATACTGAATTCGGAGTACACCAGCTCACTCCAGATTAAGGGTGACAATCTTACCTCTATCGCGTAGCTGTAGGATAATAGGAATTCCTTCGACATAGTTAGTCACAGAGTCGTGCGACAGTTTCTCTTCAATCCGGAAACAATACTCACTTTAACTGATACCCGCGTTCATCTGTTTCCCCTACTGTTATTGCTTGATTGTGGATACAACACAGTCATCTCCAGTGAACGTGGGCACCACGCACATGTCTCGGGAACCAGAAATTAATTTGTGCTTCGGTTCGTATAGTGGCGTGCTTCACAGCTCAGTTATTATGATCCTCACGAACTGTTAACAATCGTCAGATGACGGACCGATTCCAGTTTGTGGCCAGATGATACTGGTTAAGAGGTAGTCTGGCTTTGACGGTCTCTGAGACGTCCACCACTGTGTTAAACTCCAAAAAATCTCCGTTAATGTAGTAGGTGTTCCCCAAATGCCGGAGGATTTGGCTGAGCATGAGCCTCGTTCAAATCAGTGTCAAGCTCAGGATGGTTACCAATTTCAACAAGTATGAATTATGACAATCTTGTTGAGATTAGATTAAGTTTGACATCATTGACCGCTCGCTATTGCTCAAGAAACCTGGTAGATGATGGAACACACCAAACAGAGAGGATGAGTTGTCACTGAAGTGTACTATACCCCATATGGTTTCGGGTAAGCCAGGAAGGGTTGGATCATATAACTCAAGGTTCTCAGGCTACAGTCAACGTAATTAGCCACACCACTCTTTTTCCGAATTAACAGTACTGACGAGATGGAGTCATTACGGATAAGCGTAGTACTTCACTTTCATCTTCTTCCGCAGTCCAGCTCTCTGTAATGCCTGTGATAGTCGGCCTTGGTGAATTACAATCTTCGTGGATCTCTTCCACTTTTTTATCAAAGTAATCTGCTTCAGCGTGAAATTATTCAAAATAGATGTGAGTGAAGATACCTCTATCTAGATCCTTTTTCAACAACTGTTGCTTGTGGAATACCTTACAGGTTCTGTGACACAACTGTCGTCCTTAGTTAAGACGACAGGAGCACAATATTTGTACCGATGAGTTTTTGTAAAACCATCAAGTCATTGAAATTAAGGTTTGCGACTGTCGGCTATTACTTATTGTCTAGTAGAGACATGAGTCACAATCAGAACAGCATTATTAGTTTTAAAAAGATCCGCATGAAACCAAATACTCCCAAGGAGCTGAGAACGAGGCAAAGAATACTTTAACAAATTCTGTTTATTTCCTCCAGAATTGTTCACTTCACCAGAATTTAATTTCAGCCAGCACTTACCCAGTTCATCCTTCTTCGCCATAAACCTCACGAGTAAATTGGCAAACGTCCTCATAATGTTGTGTGCAACGAAGGATTTTCACTTCTTTAAACGCAACGTGTAATAAATCGTCCTCTATTTTGAGCATTTGCTTTTGCCCACCACCAATGTAAAATTTGGAATGACAGTTGTCATTCACAATGCCCAAACTTCGAGGTTATTAAAGGTCACACAAAACTGCTTTGCTCATATAACTTCTTAAATCGCATTTTGTTGATCTACGGGTAAGCGATATGTGTTTCTACAAATATCTCGCTGGAGCGCAATATCAGCATGCGTGGTGATGTACAATCACACAACCGCCAATGACCTTGAGCAAGTGGATTTTTGTGGCTGGTGACGACTGTCTGCTATTGTGCATAAGATTTTAACCCCTTTGTCAGAGCCTATGTTTAATCACTAAAACTCAATTAACTAGTTCCGAAACCTGTATGAGCAACATCTTAGCAAGGAAAGCGGGAACAATTTATAGGATAGAAAAAACTGAACAAAGTTTTTAACAGAATATGGTACCGCAAAATAAATTTTAAAAAACAAGGTACATATGGTTACGACAACTTTTTGGTAACTTTGATCACATACCAATTGTATTTTGAAAAATTCTTGTATAAAAATGGTAATTCGCGAAAAGCGCGCAATCATGAAAGCAATATGGAATTGTGACTTTTAGCTTGACTCTAACTTTCAACTACGGCTCACTCACCTGAACACATCAGAAGACAAAATGCGAAATTGCATCTATTTCTATCTAACCTATACATGCACCGCGCTCATTAAACGGTTGTATCAAAACACTTATCACCTTAAATCTTCGTCCAGTTCCATGGATACATTTTTGATGGGAGTAGAATTTATGCATTTATTATGGGCATATAATGAAATATTTATGGAGACTGATTTTAAACGACGTTGAACAATGTTGAGGAAATAGTCATTATTGGTCGTACATTATGAACCCCGACTAAAAAAATAGAACCTCCCTGGAAAATTGACACTAGTGCACGTTTGTTAGAAGCTGTGTTTGATAGTCTATTATAAAGGAATATATTTAGCCTCTGGTTGCGGCGGGTCTAAGGGAAAGTTAATCAAAACAGAATATTTCTGTTACAGTGTGCTCCGCATCCAACTATTCCCTATCATGTGACATCGCACTGACGACTTCTATGGGTTTTTTTATTATTATGATTTGATGGTGATAATGGTTTCACACACAGCCCAGAAGATCGGAAAACAAAATGTGCCGTACATCAATGGGTTAACAAAATGACACTGTTTCCATCCGGTTGACTTTGTTGCAATGATAACACGTAATGCCCAAATTTACTGGTGTATTTTTTTCCTGATATGTTGAGCTGCAAAAAGTGACTCTCGTAGAAAGCCATCCGGTAACATTACTGGACGGTTGTAATGCTCACCTACAGCCTGGACCGGGATGCTCTTTCTTAGCATACCGACTTCACCTTTATCGGTGATCACATTATTTTGCCTCCTTTGATTGTTGCCTCTTGTTAGAGGAATTCTGTTGCGACGGTGAGAACTGTGAACCGAACGTAGATTGGAAGCTAGTCTGTCAGCCGTGTACACTGTTAACGCATCACCTTATATTTGAGAAATACTTGTGTCCTCACTCACTGGTGTACTTTTTAATGCACACACGCGTACATTTCCATCTAAATTTACGTAGCCAAATGGTGGCGCATCAGTGGGAATGACTGTTCCATTGTGGATACTGTCAGGAAGACAGTCGCATCGTCTAACCCAGTCATGTTTACTTGTGCTATGTGTCACCTAACATTTCGACAATAATATTGATTGATAGTCTCCCCTAAGGTTCGGGTCAATGCAGGAAACCCACAGTACCATTAGTGAATTGACTAAGAACATATATCCCATGCGGATATTTTGCAACCATTCTATAATCGAGTGGTACAGTTCTCAACATTATTTGCTACCACCTTCCAACATTTCATCGTCTATAATTTCATAGCACGTCAACTTTTTCTATTACATTCAAAGACTTCACCTTATAAACCACGTGGTCGCCTGCCCCCACATTCCAACAAATTGTCACTTATGGTACTGTAGACGTTAAATTGAAAGGTTCCCGTGTTATTGGTTATTTGGTATTGATGAGTCAATACGAAATGTTAGCATCTACCAGTGTTCGTTTTCTAACTGTTTTGTTCAAATTATTGAAGGGATATAACTGTTTTAACCTTATGGTATTTTCGGTCAGTATGCCGAGCTCTAAGGGAGTGTGTTGGTTTAGCTGAATCAGCAACCAGATGAGCGTGTACTACTCAACAACTTTCAAGCAGTAGATCCGCACGATAAGATGAACGAATTCAGCAACAAAAATATCAACAACCAGGATGATTAATTTTACCGGGATCCCAACCTTTGTTTTGATCTTCCTCCTAGGGTCACATAACAAGTACTGCGTATACGAATCATTTGCTTTCATGGACCACTGTAGTTGTCATTACCGGGAGATATCTTTCATTCTCATCCATCAAATTGTTATTAAGATGCTGTCGCTTTATTAGACTATCATCTGAGTTCATCTCTATGAACCTGGTGAACTCATAATGTGGGCTAGGTCAGAAATAACAACTCGTGGGTGATCAGCGCCTTCTATTAGGGGGTTTTCCGCACAGAACAGTGTGAGTACTGAGACTGGTCAATAACATTCCTCGAAAGTATGCATTTAATAAACATTTTGCCAACGCATCTGAATGCATTTGGTAGTAAACATTTTACTCGCCTGAATAAATGAGAAAAAGATATACATATATTGGTATCTCCTGAAATAAGAGAATTCTCATCAAGTTACAAGATTATACATCGGTGTAAGTTCCCAACTGGCTGAATATAAGTGTTGGCGATCAGAAAAGACTTTCGGTTCGTAACGCAAAAGGTTACCAGCTCGAACCTCGTTCAAACTGTTGTGCATGACAGGTCGAACCAGAGATGAAAACGGCTGTGGTGAAGATTCGATTCAGGTGTCAGCATAATGAAACTGTCACACAGTAATCAGCTAGTCGTTCTCAGGAAGATTCAATATACCTTGCAAAAAAGCGGAGCGTAACTGCCAATTTTAGAAATGTTTTCCTTATTATCAAGTTGACTGCAACCGCTTTGGCACCAGACGAACAAATGGTACCTGAATGTCTAAGTAAGCTTTATCAAATAAAGAACTCTGCATAAAACTTTACATGAGAATACCATTCGCAAAGTTACACGACTGCCCCGGCCTAAAGTCAGCTGCTCACGAAGAGGCAGGATATGGGAAGATACGTTATATCCAGGACGGTAATGTAGGCACCCAGCCTCCTGATAAATTGCCAAGGTGTGAACTGAGTGAGTGGCCAGAAGTGCATGTAACGGTTGTTCTATCGACACTATGTCACAAGGAAAATAGGAAGAACCTGTATTCAGACCGATATGGCTGAGCTGGAAATGTTGTCAAAATATTTCATTAATCTACAAATGATGCCATACTCCTCCGGAGTAGGTTGAAGATTGTCACGCGAGGGAAACAAAAAACACGTTGAGTAACCCTAGTGAAGTGAGGGAAGCGATTGACATTAATATTTCAAGTTAACACTGGTTGGCAGTATCCGAAACGGATTAGCCTGTCACAGTAACCGGAGCCAAAGGACGCCTGCGCTTTAAACCATCACCACAAGTGGCTTGCGCTGCACCACTTGC